>PPOL03000059.1:0-65206 GCA_003708905.3 Monosporozyma siamensis
TGAGAGGTCACAGTGTTCCATTCGGTGGCAACCTTGCCAGAGACAGCGGCAGTAACGGCAGATGAGACGAAGGCAGAAGAAGATGTGGAGGTGACAATAGAAGAGGTACCATTGGAATAAACCACTGAAGAGGTAATGTATTTAGTTTCAATACCGACACCTGGGACGCTTGTAACCTCAGTTTCCACGATAGCGGCGGCGGACGAAGTGGCATCGGCGGTAGTAGTGGCAGCAGCAGCGGCGGCAGCAGAAGAACCAGCGGCGGCGGTGGTAGTGGCAGCGGCGGAGGAAGCAACAGCGGTAGCGGTAGTGGTAGCAGCAGCAGCAGCAGTAGTAGTAGTAGAAGTTTCAGCAACCATCGGAACACCGGCAGCTTCTAATAGGGGTTCGATTCTGGTGGAGAACCAAGAGACTTTAGTGATAAAGGAAGAAACCGCAGCCATATCAACAGTGGAATATTGCTCAGTGGAAACAGTACCTGTTAGTAAACTTTCTCCAATGTCAATTAAACCATTTGGAAGATCATCAAGGGTATATTCTCCAGAAACAACTAAGCCTATGTAGTCGTCGCTTAAGTATGATTTAACATCAGCGAAGATAATATTTAATTGTTCTATTTGGTCAGCAGTTAGGGTGTCAGCTTTGGCAGAAACTGCAGCAGCAGCTAATAAAAGGGCAGTTTTAGTATTCATCTTTGGTATTTTATGGTAAAGAAAAAAGTTATTAAGCGATCGTGGTATCTATTATTTTCTGTTTATTAAATAAAGAATCTTAAAAAACTTCCACTACTTTGAAATGGTATTAGTTGAAAACCCTGTTATATTATATACATTCAAAGATTACAGGAAACGGAAACTTCTCATTTGAACTTTCATGAAGAGTTCTTCAATTTCCTCGAGAAATGTTTTCGTTTCTTCGACGGTGTTCTGTATTTTATTTTGTTTACTGTGGCTGGTTATCAAATAAACGAAGATGATATGTCCAGATTAGGAAAATGAATTTGGTTCGTGTCTTTTTTGAATTTACCCGTTTCCTGTTTAGGAAGGTGGGACCATATTTTTTAGTAAAAAACAAAAAGAAAAGTTTTTTCTGATCTCGTTTATTTTGTGGAGCCTATTGTTTTATAGGTTCTTCACTTTCCTTTTCCGCACCCACATGATGTGTGGGCCACATCATTTCCATTTTGAGCTATTCAAAAGAAGGTAAATTATTTACCGTACATACTATTTACTAAATGAAGGGCACACTATCGACTGCTTGATAATGTAAGAATGAGGAACATCAACCTATCATGCTTGTGCCTTAATATTTTTATATTTATCATCTATGTAATCCCAAAGTACCCAATACTTGGGTAGTACATAATATCCACTATATATCTGGATCTTATGTACTGTTCGATATCCAAACGATAAGATCGTCGATCTCACTAAAGAGTAGGAAGCTCACCCATGTTATCATTAATAACATTTGAAAATAAATCAAAATTAGCTTCTAAAAATTGATTCAAAATGTCTTGGTTCCCCGCGTTGAAAGAATCAGTGGACCTTGAAGGTGGCCCGCTTGATAGAGTTTCTGAAAACACTGTAAGGTCAAGTTCTGACTTATCAATTAGATATTCGATATTTTCCAACAATTGTGGTGTTATATTCTTTAACACCCTTTCGTTAGCTAAATATCCCTTTATTAAATCTTGATTCTTAGGGCCAACCCCCCATTTAGAGTTTACTTTCTCAATAATACGTTCTGGGATACTACTACTATTAAAAATTTTGTTCCAAAACTTATTAATCGTTACTGTTAAATAACCTTCCTCCATAGTATAAACTAAATAGCGAATCATTTGTATGGCTTGATATGCACCAATATAATCTTCTTCAAGTTGAGCAGACCCCAAATCGCATGTCTTCGATAAAATATCAGTCAAATGGAATAAACATTTGTTCAATAGATTTAAGTGAACGTTGGTGGCATCTTCATTAGTTTTTTTAATATATTCTCTCTTATAACTAAATCTCAATGCAAAACTAAATAATGTTCTCCATATTTTAAGTAATGTAAAAATGACGGTTTTGTTTAAACAAAATTGATGTTCTTTCAGAATATAGGGGGAATATGAACCATTCAAATATTTTACTACCATTTCAATTAATTTTAAAAATTTTTCAAAGGCTTTGGTCATAAAAGTTTCGTGTAATTCTAACCAAGTCAAATCGTCATCTTCAAACGAACATTTTTGTTCAAAATAAATGAACAACAGGTTATATATCTCAACAATACTGGATGTACCAATGATGCTTATATGAATATTGTAAAAATTCTTTATAGCATCTAAATTCATGGTAGCGTTTCTCCAATTTTCTTCTTTAATACTATTACCATTATTTTTTATATCTATTAATTCGTCTAAAGGAAATTTGTTGTCCATAAATGTTGTTATATCATCTACTGAACTCATAATTGTAGTTAAATTTTGCATTTTAGTTGTTGGAGAAATCTGTAACATTAATTTACCAAGTAATAAATGGAATTGATAAACATCTTCCTGAATACTAAATAACTTAAAATCAAATAAAGATGCTTCTCTAAATCTATCGTTTAACATAGCTGGGATCCCATCTCCTGGAAGTTTAAAAATTTCCAAATATTTTAAATCCATATCATTGAAGCTTCCATCTAACGTGCATACTTGCATTTTAATCGATTGTAGTGTTATCCACAATTTTCTCTTAAATAGAATAGAACGAGAATCAAAATTGGGATTGTTTTTATACCTAGCAAATTGCCCTGGATCATTATATAAGCCTAGTGTCACAGCTAAATTGGATAAACAGTTAAGAGTCAACACTTCATCATGGCTTGCATGTACAGCTCTGTTTTCTGGTTGTAGATATTCAGCAAGAAATAGGTATAATGTGCAACATAATATATTTTCATTAGTGAATTTAAATCCATTCAATAAAGATAACAATTTTTGTGCAAATACTATCAGTTGAGTAGCAATATCACTAGCATTCTTTTTGTCTAATTTTGGAATATCTTCTGTGTCTTCTTTATCAGTCTCTCCATCAAGTAAAGTTGATCTAAGTGAAATAGATAATATTAATAAAAATGTTACGAGAGTTTCTAATTTGATTCTAATATTTTGTTGGAAAACATTAAATTCATAATGATTACCTTGATTTTCGACTAATATATCTTTCAATTTTTGTTCAAATAAAGGTATTTCAATTAATGGATAATAAGGATAAATATTTTGATAAAAAATCTTTAAGTAATAATCAATTTGTTTCTTATTAATCATTATAATTTCTATCTCTCTAATAATCATTTGAATAGCGGTAAGAAGATTTGGATGCATAGTATCTTCAATTGTATAAGTTGTATTAAAATAATCTAAAGGTAATTGATTCTTAACGTATTCATTAGTCTTTTCTACCCATTTAATAATAGCTTTTTCCAGGAAATGTAAAGGACCTAATTTCTTCTTTTTATTTTCACAACTTTGTGGATCAGAACAAACACTAGATATAAATGTTAATCTCGATTGTAACTCATATAATGTGCTTCCATGTAATGCTCCACATAATAACTTTGTATATGGATCATATTGAATTAACCCATGCGATCCCAGTGAATGATCATAGTACGTAGTTGAACCATACGTAACCATCAATTTATTTGGGTCCCAAAGATGTAGTTTAATAGCTAAATCATTGTATTTTGTCGACAAAAGATCACCCATGGGTTGTTTCCCCTGAGGGTGACTTGTTGATAATAAACTATGCGGGGATTCTAAAGAGTTTATGGTGGTGGTGGAATCAGTTATACTACTATTTCTATCGATTTGTCCCACTATAGACTTTGGCGGACTTCTTTCATCGAGGCTTTTAGCAGATAATGCCGGCCTTGAAAACCCATCAAAATGACTAAACATATTAGAACTAGAGGACTCTTCTGGTGGAGTCAAAGTAGTAGTTATACTACTCATCGTGAGTGGGTAGACACATTTTTTCTTGGATTTGAGACATCTGGAACAAGCGGGTCTCTGTTTATCACATTTCAACTTTTTAGATTTACATTCAGTACAAACAGATATCACTCTTCTGTTTCTATATGGTTTAATAACCTTTGTGGACATAGTGTTAGTCCCTTTCTATAACTATGAGGAGTTATTTGCCACTGCATGTAAAATTATGAATTTCAGTTTGAATTCCGTTCTTTTCCATTTTCATTTTTAAAGATTTTTAAAAATTCAAAAAATAGAGATAAAAACGTAGATCGCCATTATATGTAACTTATACATTGCACAGATAATTATTGAGGAGTAAAACACAGCTGTTTGTTAAGAAATACTTCCCTAATATTACTAGAAAATTAACCGCCACTCCCAAGTTTGTAAAATTACGTGTCGAGGTGAATGCATTAATCTAACGTTTAAGTAAATAATCATTTTGTAAAGGGTAAATAGAGATATATAACAAGTTAACAGCCGTTGCATTCAGGAAAAGTAAAATTCAAGAGGTACCATGATTCCTTAGATATATCCAGTAATAGTACTTTTTCCAAGTTGTTTATGTCAGGGTGAAGCATTTGTTATGAAGGGTTGCTGCATAGACTAGTACATTTCTAGGAAGAGATTTCTTGTCAAACAAACAAGATATAGTTACCACACTTCAAATTTGACCTGAAGGCATTATATTTCTTTGGAGATAAATTTCCTGTATTGTTGCCCTAATTGTAAACCTCTGTAAGAAACATAAGAAAGTAATTGCGTTAACAATATATACAAATACTATATACAACAGAAATTAAATAAATAAACAAACAAACAGGCACTGAAGAGCTAACCCTCTTCTTGAGGTGCGTTGCAAGTCACTGATTCAAACCCCTCATATTCCAATGCACATGGAATGTTGGCAGGGGAAGTAAATAGGGGTTCATTACTATATAAACCTCTGATGGTCCCCCTCCAGGTTGAACCGATAGGTTGGATAGCAATACAGAATGAAGTCCTGTGTTGTTCCTCTGCCCAAATACCCAAGGCAGTAGCACTTGTTGCTAACAGCACACCTTCATCTTGAGCTGCGCATGTATCAGAGGTACTATCATAGGACTCAACGAACATGTCCCACCCCTCCTTTGTGTCTGTGTCCCCCATAAAAACCAACCCAGAGCCACAATTGTTAGCATTACCAGAATTAGCCATAATCTCAGCTACATTATAACCACCCAACAAAGCATCACCAACATCATCAATAAGGGAGTCATCATACGAGTATGAGGTCATTGTAACCACATAACCGTTGTAAGTGAACGAACAGTAGGTGTTAGCGGCGGTTTTAGCAAAAGGGAGCAACGAAGTATCATTTGTTGCACCCAAATATTCTTCACAAACAGCAGGAACAGGTAGAGTCTTGGCAGAACCAGAAGACAACTCAGCAAAAGAATCCTTCAAAGCAGCATCGCAGGCCTCCGAAGCAAGTGCAACAGAGAAAAGATAAGATAAAAATAATACAGTAGCAGAAAAGTAAACCATTTCTTAGTTTTTATTGGACTTATTTAATTGATTATGGTATTTAAGTTACCATTTAAAAGGACAACCCACAGAGTAGAAAGGTCGTAACAAGAAGCACTTAGAAATAAATCCCACTTATATATGTTAATTTGCTTGTTAGTGACTGGCAACAAATGAAAGAAGGAGGGGCCATTTGTAACTATGGCCACGAGATCATTTATTCGTATCCGCTCTTCCAAAATTATTTTTCTAAGATCGATGTGTTCCAGATCTTGCAAAGAATCCCGCGGGAACTGGTTGCAAGTAACCTTAATTCACAATGAGGGCAGAAACGAAAGAGATCTCGTTACTTTGTAAACCCTCCTCTTACATTTATTGTCTACACATACCAGCAAGGAAAAAGGAAAGATAACACGTTATCTCAGACAATACCATCTTCAAGTTCTACATAAATCATCTGTTATTTTAGATCATTTACCCTTAAAAAAAGGAAAGGAATTTGCAACAATGAATTTATTATTAGTGACACAACCTTTTATCATTCTTACATCCATGGAGTATTACCCAACATGGCAACATTCGAGGAATAAACCCCAGCAATAAGCTCTCAGTGAGGGGCCTGGAATCACTTTTTACTAATCTACTATTTCCCAAGTGGTGAGAGGGGGGAGAATAGGGCCATACTTACAGTCACTTTCTGTTTTGGGAAACAGATCATGTTGGAAAGACTCCCAATTGGGAAAAAATACAAGTTCAACGAGGTTCCTACAAGAGTTCATGTTTCTTTTGTCTTTTATCTTCAGATTAATTACTGACAGTGTCTCTTTTTCGTTGTGGCGTGATCTTTCCTCCCCGGTTGCATGCAGGCAAATACTTATTGTTCAGGTGTTGCAACTTTTAACCGCTGTTTTCAGTAGTCCATTGTTTTTTCATTTTTCTTTGTCACTTGGACTTTCCTTAAAGATGGCAGTGTGATTCTCTGGCGTTATTCCTTGTTGCATAGCTCACTGATTTTGAAGTGTTGGATGATATCATCTCCCTAATATGTTGCAATACACAGCCAAAAAAAAATTCATATATAAACAGATGGTGTTACTACTGTTGGTTCGAATATTACTGTCTCAAGAAGCAAGAAACCCAACACAATTAACTATTATTAAGCATCATGCTTGCTATTGTTTTTCTCTTTTTGACTTCCTTTTTCCCTTTGGCACATTCATCGTCAGAATGTGACAAAGATTTGAACAATATCTTCTCTGCTATGGCCAATTCTACTTCTAATGGCGGTGATTATACCTCTGCCTCTATCCCAGCATCGTGTGATGACATGAAGGGAAGTATTTTAAGTGCAAATGACGATTTAATTGAACCCAGGTCAAACTACAATACATTCTGTTCGGCAAGTTCCACTGCCGTTGATCCTCCTTTGAATATATCTGTTGCCACATATTCCTATAATTTGGATATTGCGGTTGATAATGTTGAGGACACGGCTTTTGAAATGGCTGCTTTCGGTACATCTATCTTGGCGAGTGAAACAGACGCCCATACCTGCAACAGCGGTCTTACTTATATAGAAAATGGTGAAGACGGTTGGACTTTGTGGTTTGAGGAGTTTAATACCAGTGGTTCAACATGCATGGTCTCAGACATTAATGTTACGCTTGCTGTTCAGTACATTGCTTTTAAAAGTTTAGTAAATGAACAGAAAACTTCGTTTTGTGTCACTATTGAAGATGCCGGAAATTGGAGGGGTCTCATTCGTGGTTTATACACTAGTGAGACAAGATTTGATTCTGTAGCTGAAGTTCCATGCTACAGTGCTAATCCTGGCTTCCCTGTTGTGACCAACTGTTTCGAGTAATATCTTCTTTCTTTTTAAAAACAGTATAATGTGACTGTTTTCTCTTCATTAAATAAAAATAAAAACTCTTTAAAAAGATATTTGTCTGGTGAGATCAAATATTATTTTGTATTTATATGTATATTGTACATTATTTACTTTTAATGGATTATCAATATATTATATTTATTCATTGGTTACCTATATTAATATACAACTGGTGTAAGTATTTACAACAGAAGTTGCTACCAAAGTGGTGATTATAAGATTTTGAAGGAAATGTACAGTGAGTTCAAATACTTAACCTAACATTATTAAAACTAGATCTGCAAAACTAACAAGACGACCTCTTTAGAGGTAACTATACCTGCTCTAACTTCTTTTCCTTACCACCAGTAAAGAAATTTCTTTTTTTGTTGTAAGTTTTCTAAGAAGGATCTTTACACTTTTTTATCTACAATCCAATTTATTACGTTTGTCTTAACTTTCACCAACAATGCACTTCAAAATATATAAACCAAGTTTGGTAGTCTTTGATTACCTTTTGTCTCTTAATTTTGGTACTTGAACTTTAAAATAAAGGCAACTTATAAGAAGTAGAGCCCATGATACTATTGTGAGTAACAGACATTCTTAGCTTTAATATTTGTAGTATTTAGCTATAATATTATTCAAGTAGATCTTCGGCTATATAAAACAATTAACCATTATATAATGTATAAAATCATAAATAATATATTATATTACTGTGTCATAAGTATAATAAAAGAATTATTAGTCTGCCTTCGATAGGGTAAAACAAGGAGTCATTGCATTTAGGATAGAGATGGATTAAGATCCTTGTATCCTCTGAAATGTTTCAATTAGGAAATAGAGATTCCTATTTAGTATGCCTCCTTGACTAGTCACCAATATGCGGCTGAATGTGTATGAAATAGCCTATGGATTCATTTAGACCCATTATCTAGCAAATATGCTGCATATTTGTTTTCATCGCATAGAAATTTCTGTAATGAGGTCTACAACAAACACTATATTCACACTACATACAAATCTTCTTTAGTGTTTCGAGTGTTATAAGAGAAGGGTAGCGGAGAAAACTTAAATTGAATGAAGATTAAAGTATTTGGTTACTTTTAAAAATTGATCAAAAGGTTAAAAGGAAATAACAAAAAAAACAGTAATAATAAAAACAAACCTTTTGTTACTTGAATATGTCCAATAATAGATCTAATGAGGGCAAACAATCTTTTATGTCCATTCAACTTCAAGAATAAATCAATTAATAAATAAGAATGGGCACTTAAGTGAAACGTATATTTCCTGATTTGTACCTTGTTTGAACTATAAGGATTTCATAATTATAAAATTGATAATATAAATTTATTTTTGCCTTAAGAAATTAATTCCTTATTACTGCCATCTACAGGGAATAATATTCATTCTTTAAACCTATTATGGTATTTTATATAGTATATATTGGTAACACACTTTGCATAACTGAAGACAAATTCAAAGCCATAATGGAAGATAATTAAATAACTTCAATAACTTGTATTTCTCGAGGTAAATATACCTAGCGTCGATGCTTACTTCTCATCAGAGTGATCCTAAAAAACTCCATGTACTTAACTGCAATGTTGTTTGCTTGTCAATAAAAAAAATGTTAGAAAGGGAATAAACTGAACTTTCGAGGAGAGCCTTAATTTAGTGAATGAAAAGGTACTTCTTCCAACTTAAGCAGTACCTTGTGTTTCAAAAAATAAATATCTTAAAATCTGCTAGATATATATAAGTTTAGCTCTATAAAAACATTCTACACCAGCTGGTTGCAAGTCAAAAAAAATGTTAAGGTAGTTTATCAATAAGGATTAAAAAATCACCTCATCTGACGTTTAGCTAGTCTTTCTTGTCACTTTCTTCCTTTTTAGGTTCGGGATGAATTCCACCATATCTTTTGCATTCTTCGCTTAAACCTTGTTTAACACATTGACTAGTCTTTTGGACTACAATACTAGCAGCTTTACTAATTTTAAAATCATCATTGACATCTTTTTTTTTGTAGATGCCTAAAACGTAATCCAATACACCTCTAATGGTGACTCTTTTGGATATAAAATCAGCTTCACTAAATGTTAAGGACAAATAATCTTCGAATTTTTTAGTTATTGGATCTTGATCTACTACAAACCAATTACTGATGGAACTGGGGCTTAACACGTTATAACCACCACAATTATTATCTTTTAAGTTCCAACCAAGCACTTCTTCATTAAAGTCTATATTTGGTGTAAGCAATTCTAGATGATAGAGTCCATCGGATTCAACCATTAAACTTAATGCGGGTCTATAAAATCTACCACCACATCCACAGTTTTCAATATGTGATTTAGGAAATCCAATCCACATTTTTTTATTTTTAACACTTGGTAATATATCTGGTAAAGGAATATATTGGGTACCGCCTCTTATATGCCCAGAGTTTTTTTTCTCTAAATCTAATGTTTCAGCTTGAAACACATAATCACAATTTCCAGTGAATAGAGAACAACGTAATATTTCCAATGGTGAATAATCGTAAACAAAATGAATAAAACCTGGGGAATTATTACTTGATTCAATGGTACCTGGGTAAAAAAATGGTGACCAATTTTTCTCATCACCTTTCATTTTAGCATCATCGATATTGAATTCTACCATAGGATCAACCTTTCTATGTGGCATAAATGCATGTACCTTACGACCATGTTGAGTGGCCATGTTAAATATAATTACTGGTTCATCTCCTTCAGAATCTGTTTTCAAAATAACATGGGGATCTTCTGGACCGTTCCACCTCTCTCTAACTTTAAAAGGGACATCTATTACTGTGGGATAACTTATTGTATACTTATCAATAAGTTCATCAATTTTTCTTTGAATATCAAGAGTGTTTTTATTTGTTGTTGAGATACAATTTTCATAAACTAATTTATCTGTATGTTTGGAACAATGTGAATTATCTAATAATCCTTTCAAGTAATTCAAATCATTTTTAACACGTGGTGGCATGGGGTAGTCTCTGTAAGGAATTCTCTTGTTATGTAATTCGTTCCAATTTTGGTCAAAGGCTTGAGCAGCAATGACTGATATATAAGAACTTTGTCTCGATTCTTTAATGGAATAAATAACTCTAGTGTAAGCAACATAACAATCTGCTTCTTTCACCCATACGGCAGCAGTACCAAAGGCATACCATCTTTTTTTCAATATTTCCTCTTCTGACATATCTTTTTCATCATCTTTAGAGAAATATTGTGCTAAATTAGATTCTGCATTTAATAACTGTTTCCTTACAGATGCCAAATCAACTTGTAATGGTTGTTTAGCGACGTTATATTCTAGATTATTTTGATATTTTAAATCGTCACAAGAAACTAAACTATCATATTCTTCTGATAATTTACCCTCAGTTTCATCATAAAAGTTTTTTATCTCAACAGGGTTATTTTTCTCCTTAGTGACATCATTTTTCTTCGAATTTGATTTTATTTTTAAATTGGATACATACCCAACACTGTTAACATTAGTAAATTTCTCATGTTGAATAGTTTGGTCAAACCCAGAATGGCTCCAAAGTTGATTTTTCAAATATTTCCTGACATCAGCGGTTAAAAGATCTTTCTTATGATTGACAATATTCCCATTCTGGTTGACTAAATGATAGTCGGGAGACTTAAAACATGTAACCAGTATAAAACTTAATATTATGAACCCAATAATAAAAAATAATCGAAAATTTGATCTTTTCAAAGGACCCACTTTCCTATACCATCTTGGCACCGCAAAAACCATCTTACGACTAAACGAAAAAGAGTCTATATCTACTCGAATGAGCTGAACTGTATGTTTATTTATCTAGGCTGACTTTAAAACTAACAATATTAAAGGAGGAAAGCAAAAATATGCTGGTTCTCAAGTATTAATGTAAAAAATAACAAAAATCTTATTACATACATTGATGAATAAATAGACAAAGAAAGAAGACATGTTCCTCCAATAAGGAATATTTATAAAATACTCTTGCAACTTGTGAGTTGGAAAGTCATTTAAATGACGAAAATGTTGTCCATGAGCTCATCGAGATCTCGAGACACCAAAAAAAAAAATAAAAAAAAATAAAAAAAAATAAAAAAAGAAAACACGTTCTGACACAGTTGCCCAAAGAGGAAACCCGAGGCGAGACCCATGCGCGCGCAATCCCAGATTTGTGGATTTAAACGAGATTAGAAAAGTAAGAAAAGATTTAGAAGAATTTAGACACCACTTTTCTTAATTTACAAATTTTACGATATATTTTATTGCAGCTGAAGAAAATATACGAAGTTGAAACTGTGGAAAGTGGTCACATGACCACTGTGTTGAAATTTTCACGGACGTTTGTGTGGGAGGGTTACCTCATTTTTCCTTCTTTACTATGGCCACTATATAGGCACTAACTTTTGAATGGCAAGTATTCAGAGGGTTTGTGATAATTATTTTACCGATGTTTTATTTTTTAAAGTTTGGTGGGTTCCTAAATGCTTAAGACACAAGTGGTAGAATAAACAAAATAATAACTAAGTGGTTATTTGGTAAAAGAGGCCTTATATTTGAAATAATAAATTTTGTAAATACAAGGTCTAGCTCCTCTTAATATTAGAAAGTGTAATTAACCTCAATTAAAGCCTAAAGTTTAAAACAATTTAGGGCAAATTTAATCAACAAGGTGATAAAAATAAAAAATCCGCTTGAAAGGTAATTCCAAAAAAACTATCCAATATCTCTTTCAGCTTGTATAAATCTTTCTTCTATCGCGTCTTTGATCCTGAATTGAATAACTAATCAAAAAGTTTATTCACGTATAAATTTGGGAATTACTTTAATCTAGTTTACTTTGAATTTCTATGTAATTGATATAAAGTATTTAATGTACGCTAAAATGTGTTTAAATTCAGTTTGTTGTCAATGACACACTTTACGATTTACCTTTTCGTAATAAAACTTTGCATCTACATACATCCCATAAAGCTGTTGAGTTACAAACTTTGGAGAGAAATGTTCCTAATTAAGAAATGACTTAAAGAATTCATATAATAAAACTATAAAGAATACAATCCATGATTACGTTAGCGGTGCATCAATCTTACTGAACACAAATTCGATTGCTTCAATTCTAAAATACATGGCATATTTACCGAAAATTTTGAACTTTGCTTAGAGGCTATATAAACATCTACAAACTTTCCTTCCAGGGTAAACAAAAGGTTGAATAAAACCAATTATTCCATTCATACCTGTAAACTGACGAAACTTGCTAGAATAAATGAATCCTTTTCTTGTATGACATATATATCTAATTACAACCTTACGATTTAACAAATATGTCCCAATCCTACAGTAACCTTATTCAAACTAGTTTGAGCCTGTAAAGTATAATTGGAACTAGCAACAAGAATAAGAGTGTGAATCATAACGTTTTGTGGGGAAAGTGTCTTGTAAAAAATAACCTAATAGCTTTCTTGTTTAATACCAATCAGCCTATTTTCCAAGAGAAGAGTTTGGTTAATAGTAGGCAAATACTGATTTTAAGAATCAAGAATAGCCAAAGTTTTACCGTAATTGTAAAACATTTTAGTAGGTTTTGCTCGTAAAGCAGAACGGTACGCTCCAGAGGCAATTACAATGGAGAAAAGGGAAAAGGGGAAATAAAATTGGTGTTGTAGTTGAAATGAAATTATTTTCATACAAGAGTGAGGTTAGTTGGTTTCTTAGCTATCATCCCTGTATATAACGATAACTGAACAAAAATGGAAATTAAAAATCCACTCATAACATTTCTCTTACAAATTTGAACTTCTCGGGAAATAGCAACAGACCTTTATTGATAAAGGAAACCCTATTCAACCAAAACAAAAGTTATTGTCTAAGAATCCTCCCCTATAAAATTCTTTCTAAGATCGATGTGTTCCAGATCTTGCAAAGAATCCCGCGGGAACTGGTTGCAAGTAACCTTAATTCACAATGAGGGCAGAAACGAAAGAGATCTCGTTACTTTGTAAACCCTCCTCTTACATTTATTGTCTACACATACCAGCAAGGAAAAAGGAAAGATAACACGTTATCTCAGACAATACCATCTTCAAGTTCTACATAAATCATCTGTTATTTTAGATCATTTACCCTTAAAAAAAGGAAAGGAATTTGCAACAATGAATTTATTATTAGTGACACAACCTTTTAGCATTCTTACATCCATTGAACGTTACCCAAAAAGGCAACATTCAAGGAATAAACCCCAGCAATAAGCTCTCAGTGAGGAGCATGGAATCAATTTTTACTATTTCCCAAGTGATGAGAGGGGGGAGAATGGGGCCATACTTACATTCACTTTCTGTTTTGGGAAACCAGAACATGTTTTAAAGGCTCCCAATTGGGTAACATTGCATGCTCAACGAGTTTCCCACAAGAGTTCATGTTTCTTTTGTCTTTTATCCCCAGATTAATTACTGACAGTGTCTCTTTTTTCGTTGTGGCGTGATCTTTTCTCCCGGATTGTATGCAGGCAAATACTTATTGTTCAGGTGTTGCAACTTTTAAGCGCTGTTTTCAGTAGTCCATTGTTTTTTCATTTTTCTTTGTCACTTGGACTTCTCTTAGAGATGACACAGACTGTGCACATTTTATTAAACCTTCCTGCCGTAAAACCTGTAGGAGAACCGGGGGCTGCCTCGAATCTAATCGGGCTTCCTGTGTACTAATTTTTGAGAATGTTGGAGAAAATTAATCTTGCTACAAGGGATACAATATTAGTCGCTGCAGTACTTCAATATTTACATACTATCTTTGTATTTATTTAATTTTTCTTATTTTTTTAATATAAAAGGACCAGTTATCATCTATCAATTTCAGCAGAACTACTTCTGAAGTTCCATTGTAGGCTGTTCATTAAAATTTCACTTAAAATAAAACCAAAAAAGTTAACAAAACACACTTATTTTGTTAAAATCATGAACTTTTTTAATTTATTGCTATTTTCAGCTTTTGGCTGCTTTGGAACTACATTTGCTACTGTCCTAGTTTATTCCGATAATGGCTCATTACAAGTAAATGATGTCAAAAGTTCTGTTGTTAGTGGTAGTGGTGACTTTACTGGGGTCTTTGACGCCATTAAGAATGGGTCACTTCCAATCTTAGATGCATCTTGGGTTTCGCGTCTGGCCAATGGTACAGAAGTGGAACAATCCTACAGCTTCTTAGGATTCGATGAAGGTAACATTACTCATGGACGTTTATTCGGTGTTTTAACTGACGAGGATTTAGGATATCAGGTTTTGGATCAGTCTCATCTTGTTAAAAGAGATGATGGTGACGTGTGGTATGAGAGTAAATGCTCTACCACTGCATGTTCCATCAATGTCAAGGTGGTGACATTTTTATACAATACTGTTGATAGTATTAACAGTTTTATTAATTCTTCAACTTCAACATTTCAATATCTCGCCTCGGTGATCAAAGGATACTCCCAAAAAGGGTCTTGTGGTAGTGGTATCGTGGATTTGGCAACGTATGACGGTGGTGAATGGGAAGTTGCTGTCTCGATTTACACAACAGGCCCCAACTGTGATACTACTGCTTCTCAGGATGATATCCAGTGTGCTATGAGCAAGGCTATTCTCGAAGAGGAAAACCATGCCAAAATGGCCTATTGTGCTAGACTGGATCACAGTGGGTCTTGGCATGCTGATATTCGTATCCAACGTTCCTGGAATCCACCCTATGCCAATATTTGGGACATGTCCTGTAATGATGTGGAAAATGATTTACCAACAACTGCTGATTGCAGTTCATGAAGTTACCCATAGCTGTACTTACCGCCAGTTTGCTTTCTTTTTGTCACGTCTTCTTTTTTTTGAATTGTTTTTTACCCTTTGAATTTTTTCTGCCGGACTTTTTTTTTTCGCTCTTCATTTTATTTTCTATTATCTGATTGCATTATATTGCAAGTACTTCTCTTTATTTCGGCCTATTTTTATTTGAACAGAAGGGCAAAACCATATGAATTGTCACTCTCTTGAGAATGCTACTAATGTTATTTATTTACATTATATATGTTTGATATTTTGGTAACATTAGCTTAGCTATACTTATCTATGAGTCTATCACTATATAATATTAGATGCGTAAATACCTCTAACACTTTATTATATCTTTTTGCCTTTGAAAACTGTTGTTCTTTCTCTCACCATTCAACCTTTCCTTGCTTTATTGGATAAAATTTCATAGTTACAGGATACTTGGAAAATTGCTTAGAACCGGCAAGCTGACCATACGAAGTTCTTTTTAAATGCATATTGGTAGTTGCGTCACGATTATATCCGCATATATTAACTACACCACCTCTGTGAACTTTTGAAAGGTATGTTAATCCATATCTAACGAGAATTAATACACTATACAAACGTATGTAAAAATATTTATAATTACAAAGGGAGTAACATATAAGATATATATAAAAGGAATTGGAAAAGGAATTCTCAGTGGGTGGGATAGTACTAGTGGATTTTTTACAGTACCTTAACCTGGAGTAAAGTCATCAGCGGTATCACCAGTCTTATTATTTCTTGAGGTGAACTGGAATGACACAGCACCATCAGTAGACAAGACTTATCCAAATTTATCAATTCAAAAAAGAGTGTATTTGGAACCAACATTGCTAGTGGGCATCACTGGCCAGTCGTTATTGTCGGCAGCTACCAGAAGGATAAAACTTCATTTCTTATTGAGTACTGTGCAGGTGGGAGGACGTTGGACACAAGCTCCTTGAGTGATCTCTCAACCACAGAGAAAGAAAAAGTTATACAGTCGAAGAAACGCAAACTCCTTTGATTCAAAGATCAAATTGTGTATTGACGCGCCGGCGGGAAAATGATCTCAGATTTTGCATAATCAGCTTTTTTATTGTATTAATGCATATTTTTCCCAAGTAGGAAATTTAATTATGGCTTTTTGTAAATATAATCGTGTCATTTCCTGTTTTCGCGTATCTATTGTTTTTTCCTGGAAAGAATATATTTCTTCTCTTCAAATAATAGAAAATTTTTTTCCGTTGTGCAGGTTTTTGATGATGATCAAAATTTATATAAATACAAGATATATAGCGTACATGCTCCGCTGGCTTGACGTTGTCTTACATTGGGGTCTCCAAGCTTCTTCCCTAGCGTGAATGTAAAAAGAGTTGTGTCTAACTATATTAACAACATGGTATATTTTAGGTTGACTCTTCTGAGGAATTTATTAACTAAGTTTCGAATGTTGCAATCCAGAAATTCAGTGAAAGTATGGCCAACTGGATTCCTTTGTTTACTATTGGTCATGGTTGTGGTGAGTGTATCATATACCCGGAAGAGTGATGCCGACATAATAATTAAACAATCTAAAAATATGTTACCACCACCAAACTTTAGTGCACTTAATAACCTATTTAAACCCACTAATGTCAAAGGATTTGTTTTCAATTTGGATATAACAAAATATTCCTATGGAAAAGATCTTAACAGGAATGATATCTCAAAATTAAATGATGTATACGAAAATAATGTAACATGTGCTGATTTAGAACACACTGGAGAACTATACTATCATATCCATGAAAAAGAATACAAAAATGACTTAATCGACGCCCGTCGAGAAGTTCTATCATGGAATAATGAGGTCTCAAAGATAATGCAAGATGTAGAGAAAGAAAAAACAATGACAGAAGAGGAAATTGTTGACAAACACTGGTTTGAGTTCGGGCACATGTCTGTCTGGCTTGAATCTGAACAATGCTACGTGACATATAGCCGTATTCTGTTTACTCGCGGTGCTAAAAATTATCCAGATATGTCTTTAATCAGAGCTACTGCATATGATAAAGATTGGAATGAACTTAAAGGCAAAAGAATTGCTTATACAGATGTTGTTAAACCGGCATATATAGATGAAGAGCTTGAAAAGTTGGACAAACAGTTGGGCCTTGATAAATGTGCAACTTTGAAAAATGGAGAAACTACAACCAGTTACCAGGAGTGTATGGATGAACAAAAGCTTGAACTGTCAGCTGCCCAAACACGTAAGGAGAAAATTTTGAAAAAGTATTATTTGACATATCCTACTGTACTGGACTTCTCATTTACAATAAGAACATTTTTGGGTGGGCCTGAAGACCCTCATGTGATTGTAAGAACCGATAAAAATGGCCACGAGGAACCCATTGTGATTTTTAATCTAGATGATGGGAATGAAAGAAAGATACACTCAATTTTCCCACATAGACGTTCTCAAACAGTGGTTAAATTCCTGCTTCCTGATCCTGAGGCATTAGGTAGCACTGAGAAAAATTGGACCCCATTTTTTGTTCCTGAGGCGGATTATGATTATAGTGAACTGTCTCTGGGTTATATCCATTTTGTCCATAGTTTTAGTCCTCTAAGAATCCTTCACTGTTCTTTAGATGATGGTCTTTGTAACGAGGTATTTTCAGCCAAGACTATAGGGCTATCCGAAGATATTAAAAATGGAGATTTAAGAGGTGGCACACAATTTGTTCCCTTGCCTCATGTTATACCAGGTTTGAAAGGAAAGAATGCATGGATAGCTTTTGCGAAGACTCACACCAAGAAATGTGGATGTGGACCAAATTTTTACCGTCTTGCCCTCGTTGTCATGATTGAAGAAAATGGTATCTATCATCTAGATTTGATAACTCCAGGGATTGACTTTGGAATTGAACCATTAAATTTCATTGGGACGGGCACAAGTTGTAATGGTAAAAATATTTTGGCACCAAATTCAATTGTTTCTTGGTTCATTACCTCTAGAGACGCTTCTACAAACTCTTACCAGGATTATTTAACCTTAACCACTAGTGAAGCTGATACCATCACCAAACGTATTACTGTCAAAGGTGTTCTAGATTACGTTTTGGACTTGTACCAACAAAAACGTATTAATGAAAAATTTCCGGTTGATGAACGTACTAACAGCGTTATTGGTAAGACAAACGATTGTGTTAAAAATACAAGTTGGGAAATTTGCCAAAATTATGCTGCAACTCATCCTGAAGAAGAGACTCCTTGAACAATGTTTTGCTGCTGTAGGAACAGCGAGGTGATGCATACACTAAGATTGATGGAATATAGTGTATTACCTCAATTGTACATTAGAAAAGACTGCAACCCTTTTTATGCAGTTGTATTTTGAGAATCAACTCCTATTGCTTTCTCTTCTTAAAGATATGTAAGCCATTATATATGTAATATGTCTAATACCACCAGTTTAAATAGCCTGATAAGAGGGTTATTCACTTTTTCACTTCTCTTCTTTTATTTTGTTTGTAGATATACTCAACTGATTTAGTTCTTTAATTATGGATCAACAATCTTACCAAGTTAAGTAGTTAAGTGACTGCTATACAACTATTGATATTGCTGGAAATTCTAATCAATCACGAGAATCTGTTAGTAGAAATATTTTCACGACACAAAAAGAAAAAATTAAAAGTGAAAAATTGATGCGATCTCATAATACAAAATCACTATGTATATAATAATATTATTAAATTTATATATTTTGTCATATAGAAAAGAGAACAGTCCAGTACTATGAATCAAACTACTACTGAAGGTAAACTATCTATCTCTGAAAATAATCAGTAGATATTTATAGTAGTTAAATTCGTATTTTAATATCAGTAGAATTGTCTATGCAATATACTGTTACTATTCATAAACACATTTGTGAGAATAAGTTTAGATGCATTAAGAACTACAGATATAAACAAACATTTTTCGCATAAGACCTTAAGTAGTGCATTAATTCCTGGGTTTGTTTTATAGAATAAGATCTGTTGAATATCTCTATAATTTGTAACATAATACATAACTAACTGGATAAATTCGCGTTGTACATGTACCGACATGAATTAGTCATATTGGGTAGTGATTGTGGTTGGATTAAACAAGTCAGCATGTGAAATAAAAGTGGATTTTCTAAAGTATCTCGATTTTGAAATTATATTCCCTTTTCTATACAATATTTTCTTATGACAACAGTATAAAATTGTCAGATTTTAGATATTCAAGTAACCAATGGATATGTAACAGATTTCTTGCTTGGTTATATTTTAAAGAGCAACGTTGTAGCATTATAAGTCCCGATAGGACTTTAATCTGACAAGGCTTTGGAGAATGCTGTAGAAAATATGAGGTAGATCTAAATGATTGGCCCATATTTTGAAAACTAAATAGCTATAAACTTAGTAATCTTTACGTAGAATTTGTAAATCTCATTTGATTATCATTCTATCAACTCTGTTGGTTTCTTTTTTTGCCTCCCTTGTTAAAACAAAGATATCTGGGCCTATTCGATCTGAGTTCCCTGGGTTGAATGGGATCTTCAATCTTTTCTACTTTTAGTTCTCAATGGAACGTAAAGTGAAAGGAGTAAAAACCCTTCACTTCTGTAATACCAGGATGGACCATTAATAGGTATATGTGGATTTGGTTTTACCAAACCCTCAATAAGCTGTATATATCAAGTTTGAATAGACAACCTTGATTTTCAAGAATAAAAACGTGCATCAGTTCTAAAGCCAGTAAATTTTTGTAATGGCATATTGACTATATTTTATTTATATATAAGAAGTTGACAAGGCACAAAAATCCTAATGATGTAGTCAAATTCATAGACAGTGTAATAGTCGAAAATAATGCAAGCGAATATGGACAGTATGATTGATTGGGTTTCAATAATGGGCAGGGTGGAATATAAATTTAAGTCAAAATTCAAAATTGCCTGGATATGATACCCTCTAACGCTAAATACTGTATTCACTTTCAATGAAACCAACCTTACGAGCATATGAAATATGAGGTGACACAAATGATAATAATAAATATAACAAGGATAAGAATTATTGTACAATCATTTTAGAAAGATGCAAGTTGATGTTAAGTAAATCACCTTTGAAATTAGTAATTTGATTGTATCATATCTCAACTTTAAACAATTCTGTTATGTCTAAATATGAAAACTGTATATTCGAAATATTTTTTAATCTGGAAAATTCTGGATGATATGCATATATCAACATCGACTTATTAGATAGATAACAGTATATTATAAATAATTATAATACTACAAATCTAGATTTCTTACCTAATCTGAAAAAAAGTTCAAATTTGTATTAAAAATTAAGCCTTACTTTCAAGGTATCCATATAAGAGGCCAATCAACTATCTCATCCATCATATTACAAACGTGATATGTCGATATTTGCAACATAACTCGAAGTAACTAGTAAAGGACACTTATGAGAAGAATAAGAAGGTTTTATTTTGTTTTTTTTACTTCTAGTTATATGTATTTGAGCAATTAACAACTACACTTATGTAAAAGATTCAGTAGATGAATCTTAACAGTAAAGGAAATAAAAACGGTTTGAGGCAAGAATTACATAGTAGAAATGTGCTACCTACAACGAGAAAGAAAAAGCTCACAGTAAAAATGGGAATAATAATATATATATTTCAATGAGACCGGTTTTTAAGAGCTAACATATAAATTAGTTATAGAAATTTTAGACACGCTATTAATTTTCTAAAATAATCCATCTTATACATTAATATATTATCAACTATTATACTACAAAACTGGCACTCACACACTTAATGAAATTATCTATTCGATGAAAACAAATATGTAGTATTTTGTCTTTATTTTAGGTTATAACAACAAACTATTTTTAAAGAATTAAGACAAAGAGGAAAGAAAAACAATCAAACTTGGTTTATATATTTTGAAGTGCATTGTAGCTGAAAGTTAAGACAAACGTAATAAATTGGATTTGAGATTATACGGGTGATAAGGAAAAGAAGTTACTGCAGATATAATTATATCTAAAGAGATAGTCTTGTTTAGTTTTACTGATCTAGTTTTAATAAATTTAGGTTCAGTATTTGAACACACCATACAATTGCTTCAAAATCTTTTTAGAGAAGGGTTTAACAACCACTTTGGTAACAAATTCTGTTTTAACTACTTGGATTAGTTGTAGATTTATATAAGCAATGAAAAATATAATATATTGATAATCCATTAAAAGTAAATAATGCACAATATACATATATATATAAAATAATAATAATTGATGTCACCAGACAAATATCTTTTTAAAGAGTTTTTATTTTTATTTAATGAAGAGAAAACAGTCACATTATACTGTTTTTAAAAAGAAAGAAGATATTACTCGAAACAGTTGGTCACAACAGGGAAGCCAGGATTAGCACTGTAGCATGGAACTTCAGCTACAGAATCAAATCTCGTCTCACTAGTATATAAACCACGAATGAGACCCCTCCAATTTCCGGCATCTTCCATAGTGACACAAAACGAAGTTTTCTTTTGATCTACCAAATTGTAAAGCAAGTCAAGTTGAAGTGCTCCAATTAAATTTATGTCAGAAACTGAACAGGTTGAACCACTGGTATTAAACTCCTCAAACCACAAGGTCCATCCATACTCACCGTTTGCTATATATGTTAACCCGCTGCTGCAGGTATGATCATCCGATGTACTTGCCAAAATTGTGTCACCAAATCCTGTCATTTCAAATGCTGTCTGTTCAGCATCATCAACCGCAATATCCAAATCGTACGAATATGTAACCACAGATATATTGACTGAAGGATCAAAACCAGTAAGACTAGTAGAACAGAATGTATTGTAGTTTGACCTGTATTCAATTAAACCGTCATCTCCACTTAAAATACTTCCCTTCATGTCATCACACGATGCTGGGATAGAGGCAGAGGTATAATCACCGCCATTAGAAGTAGAATTGGCCATAGCAGAGAAGATATTGTTCAAATCTTTGTCACATTCTGACGATGAATGTGCCAAAGGGAAAAAGGAAGTCAAAAAGAGAAAAACAATAGCAAGCATGATGCTTAATAATAGTTAATTGTGTTGGGTTTCTTGCTTCTTGAGACAGTAATATTCGAACCAACAGTGGTAACATCACCTGTTTATATATGTATTTTTTTTTTGGTTGTGTATTGCAATACGTTAGGGAGATGATATCATCCAACACTTCAAAATCAATGAGCTATGCAACAAGAATAATGCCATAGAATCACAGTGCCATCTTTAAGGAAAGTCCAAGTGACATAGAAAAATGAAAAAAACAATGGACCACTGAAAACAGCGATTAAAAGTTGCAACACCTGAACAATGAGTATTTGCCTGCATGCTACCGGGGAGAAAAGATCACACCACAACGAAAAAGAGACACTGTCAGTAATTAATCTGGGGATAAAAGACAAAAGAAAGAATAACTCTATTGGGAGATTTATTGGACTTGGATTGTTACCTAATTGGGAGCCTTTACAACAAGACCTGGTTTCCAAAAACAGAAGGCAAGTGTACTTATGGTTCCGTTCTCCTCCCCCTCTCACCTCTTTCTCTCCCCCTCTCACCATTTAGCACAAAGTAATATTACTACAAAGAGGTACAGGTCCCCTCACTGGTAGCTTGTCACTCGGTTTTATCCCTCGAACGTGGTTATTTGGGGTAATACTCCATGGATGTGAGAATGCTAAAAGGTTGTGTCACTAATAATAAATGCATTGTTGCAAATTCCTTTTTCTTTTTTTAAGGGTAAACGATCTAAAATAACAGATGATTTATGTAGAACTTGAAGATGGTATTGTCTGAGATAACGTGTTATCTTTCCTTTTTCCTTGCTGGTATGTGTAGACAATAAATGTAAGAGGAGGGTTTACAAAGTAACGAGATCTCTTTCGTTTCTGCCCTCATTGTGAATTAAGGTTACTTGCAACCAGTTCCCGCGGGATTCTTTGCAAGATCTGGAACACATCGATCTTAGAAGAATAATTTTGGGGGTGTTTATTTTCTTATCAGTACGAACTATGGTTTTTTTTCAGAACACTTCTCTGTTGGTTGCTAATATTTAACATATATAAGAGGTAGTTAATTCCAAGTGTTTATTCCGATTCCTTTCCAAATTTCACACTTCTCTTTCTACGTGGTATTCAAAGGTCATAACAAGATCAGACAAGTCCAAAATGGCTTACTTTTCTACTGCTCTATTGTTTTTCTGCTACCTTTTCTCTGTTGCACTTGCTTCGGAGGCCTGTGATGCTGCTTTGAAAGACTCTTTCGCTGAGTTGTCTTCTGGTTCTGCCAAGACTCTACCTGTTCCTGCTGTTTGTGATGAATATTTGGGTGCTACAAATGATACTTCGCTGCTCCCTTTTGCTAGGACTGCCGGTAACACCTACTGCTCGTTCACCTACAACGGTTATGTGGTTACGATGACTTCTTATTCGTACGACGACTCACTTTCTGATGAAATCGGCGATGTTCTTTTTGGTGGTGGTGGAGGAGCTACTCTAATTATGGCTAATTCTAGTAATGCTAATAATTGTGGTTCTGGGCTAGTTTTTATGGGGGACACAGACACAAAGGAGGGGTGGGACATGTTCGTTGAGTCCTATGATAGTACCTCTGATACATGCGCAACTCAAGATGAAGATGCGCTGATAGCAACAAGTGCTACTGCCTTGGATATTTGGGCAGAGGAACAACACAGGACTTCATTCTGTATTGTTATCCAGCCCATCGGCTCAACCTGGAGAGGAACAATCAGAGGTCTTTACAGTAACGAGACCATGTTTACCTCACCCGCCAATATTCCATGTGCTTTGGAATTTGAGGGGTTCGAATCTGTGACCTGCAGTTTAGAGTAAAAAGAGGGTCTGCTCGTCAGTGTCCGTTTGTTTATTTGTTTATTTTATTTACGTTGTATATAGTATTTGTATATATTGTTAATGCAACTACTTCCTGATGTTTCTCGTAAAGTTTGAAATTAATCGCTTTCATAAATAAAGCATGAAGTTATCAACGGAGGCATATAAAATATGGAATTAAATTTTCTTAAGAAAATATTCTAAGGTGGTCATAATACTTTATCTTCTTGCTAAATTTGAATCTGGGCTTTGTTTCACAGAACCGAGGGCATTTCAAAAAAAAAAACACAATTATTATGAGTTGGACCAATGCTCAATAAATAATGTAACAAAAGTTTCATTTATTATTGCCATTTGGGTCACCAACAATTGAAAGGATATTTTAAAGGTAGCTTTTGTTCTCTTGGACTTAACATATGAGACGGTTCATCTAGATAAAATTCAAAAAAAATTAATATATTGATGTGTTGACGTTAAATTTGATTGCAGAAAAGGGGTTATTGAACAGATTTAATCTCCAAAGGTTCATATTGAAATAATTTGGATTTTTTTTATTTTTAAAGGATGACAATTTTCTTTCTTAGTATGCAATATTTCAGCGGTTTTGTGTTGGGAAGAGTTACAACAGAGCAAATCTTATTTTGCCCTATTCCCCACTTAGAATTGATACTATCACCACATTTTTTATCTTTCTTTTAAGACATACAAAATTGGTTTTTTTTTATCATATTTTATTTCTTGTTTTTTACATTTCCTACCACCCAATCTGGACTTATTCGATCTCATTTCCCTGAGTTGAATGGGATCTTCACTCTTTTCTACTTTTAATCTATTTATTATAAAAATGTGTATATTGTATGTTGGAGGAGGAGGGAAAGTAAGTCACGGGAGCTTTAAATTGGAAAAGACTATGATGTTCTCTCAAAACCAGCATCAGTAAAGTAAATGAACATTTTGTGACACTTTATTTTTTTTCTATTTTGTAATATTTCATGAGTTATTAAGAATGACAGAATTTGCCACAAAAGGTATCAAATGATTCAGTAAATAAAAGGATGTTTCATTATTAAACTTCTAATACAGAATGTCTATATATAACATATATAAATATTGTAGCTTTTAAAAAATTAAACGTTATCAAAACAAAGAGCAAAAGAAACTATTTTAATTTAAGTCAGCTACAATTTGAGACCAATTACCATGTGCAGTTCTACCATATTGAATATCAGCAATCCATTTGGCTATTTGTTTAGTTAATGGGCCACTTTGTTCACCTGGAATCAATGGTACATTAATATCAGCACCATGCCATCCAATTTCTTTAATTGGAGAGACAACTGCAGCAGTACCAGCACCAAATGCTTCTAATAATTCACCCTTCTTGGCTCTTTCTTCCACTTCTGTGATTGTACAATAACGCTCATTAACTTCCCATTCCTTTGGATCCAAGTTTTGTCTTGTTAAAGCTAAGATGGAATCTCTAGTGACACCTTCTAAGATAGTACCATCTAATGGAGCAGTAACTAATTCTTTCTTACCAGTGGTAGAATCCTTGAATGCGAAAAACACATTCATTGTACCAACTTCAGTAATATTCTTTTGTGGACCAAATAACCATAAATTTTGTTGATAACCACGTTCAGCAGCTTGTAATTGTGGTAAGATACATGGAGCATAATTAGCACCTAATTTTTTATCACCACAACCACCTGGCCAAGCTCTAGTAGCATAATCAGTAGCTTCTAATCTAACAGCTTTAAAACCGGTCTTGTAGTATGGACCCACTGGAGATGCAATGACATATAACAAAGCTCTATCTGGAGTGGAGACACCTAAAGCTGGAGTAGTACCAATGATAGTTGGTCTTAAATATAATGAATAACCTTGACCTTGTGGAACCAAACTTTTATCCTGTTGAATTAATTTACCCATTAATTTAATCAATTCATCACCATTAAATGTTGGTAAACAAATTCTAGCAGCAGATTTATTCATACGTTTCATATTCATATCTGGTCTAAAAAGAGAAATTTTATTATCTGGAGTTCTATAAGCTTTTAAACCTTCAAATGCTTCAAACCCATAATGGAAAACAACAGCAGATGGATCTAAATTTAATGGACCGTATGGAATAATTTCTGGATTAGCCCAACCATTTTCTTTTGTCCATTCAATTTGTAACATATGATCAGTGAAAGTCTTACCAAAGACTAATTGATCATTTGGTTTTGGTTTTGACGGATTTGGATTCTTAGTAATCTTTAATTTAGAAGCATCTAAAGGAGCACCAGTAGCCATAGTTCTATAAAGACTAGGCATGGCTCTACGAAGAGCAGATGCAGCTGCCTTCTTAGAAGTAGCAGAGTAAGCAGAAAGCATGGTTGTGTGTTTGTTTCTGGTATATATCGATATAAGTATATACCCAGTTAATAGCTGATAAGATTAAATATTCCTTTGAATATTATTATATATATAAAATTTCGAGCAAAAAAAAAAGCAAGAAAAAAAAAACGGAGGGGAATTTTTCTTGAGAATCAAATTGTGACTCAAAAATGGCAAATTTAATTGTTGTTATTTCCTTTCAAAGACTGCAACAAACGTTTGGAAGATCTCTGAACTGGAATTATTACTGCGATGTTATTTTTTTTTCATTCAAATTTCGTCTCGTTGCGGTGAAAAAAAACCGCAGCCGGTAACGGTGCCGACAGGCCGGGCGGCGGTTCGATTCCCACTGGGGGATACGTAGGTGAAACCCTGGTTGATAGTCATTTGCACGTCTTGTAACAGTGTAAGTGGGTCTTTAAAGTTATGTTTCTTTTATGGTGTCTTCTGTTGTTTATTACCTCTGTTTTTATTCATTATGGTTGTTTGGAGTCACGTGATTCGCTCGAGGTTTCCCGATTAAGAAATTAAAGCGAAGATCATCGCAAAGTTTAGATCACGAGAGATGTAGTCATGGTGGTAGATGGTGGCCAGAAGTATGGTTAATAGCATGTCCAAGAAGGTCCTACGTTCACAATTGAGACGTGTTCTTAAAACTGTCTCGGCCACATCAGTGACGGAACAATCACAACAGATATCTAATCAATTACAATCAATTATTCAATCTTATAAATGTAATCATCAATTGACCTCAATTAAAATTGGTTGTTTTCTCAGTATGGATCAAGGTGAAGTTGACACTAAATATATTTTGGATTGGTTATTTCAATCGGGAAATAAATCAACAAACGTGTTTTTGCCTAGATGTACTACAACAAAGGAAACAGGTCAATTAAAATTAAGAAAGGATCTTCAAACGGGTCAATTAATTGATCATCCACATTTAACTTTCCATTATGCTTCTTCTTTGGATACAATTAATACATGGATCCCACAGGGGAAATATAATTTAAGAGAACCACCAAGAGAAACTCCAGATCCATTACCACCTTTATTGGACATTATGATTGTTCCCGGTGTGGCATTTAATGTGATTAATGGGGCAAGAATGGGTTGGGGGGCAGGTTATTATGATGATTTTTTCAAAAGATACATGTTAAAATATAATAATAAAAGACCATTACTTATTGGTGTTGCATTAAAGGAACAAATTGTTCCACATATTGAAGTAGAACCACATGATCAATTCATGGATTGTATTGTCGTTGGTGATGGAACTATTCATTGGATTAACCCGCAATCTCCCATCCAAAACACTAAATAATAAAAGTATTAACTCTTTGAATATATACATATGTTAAGTTATAAATAAATAAATAGATAAATATTAAACTTTAAATGAACCTGTTCCTTGAACAAGAACATGTTTCCCGGTTTGGTCCATGACATCAGCTTTCAGAATCACTGTTTTACCCTTTTCTTCGATTGATGTGGTACGAACCACTACAAATTGATTAGCTAAAGTGGGCATACGATAAGATATACTTAAATCTTTAATCTTTTCACCCTTCTTATCTAATACAAATTTAACACTTTCTCTCATTAAATCTTCTAACACTGTAGCTAAGATCCCACCATGAATAATAAAGGGATATCCTGTCAATTTCATACCTAAATGATAAATACCAACTGTATCCTTTGTATCAGGATTATAATAAAATTTTGGTGGGATAGCAATAGCTCCAGGGCTCAATAAACTTTGTAAAACTAATCTATCCCCATGCACCACAGTTTTACTCTTACCCTCATTTGAATTATGTATCTCTATATATCCATGATCTTGTAAATTATGTACTAGGGGTAATTGATTACAACGATTCATTAATTCACTCTCATACTTTTTCACCTCTTGGGAATCACGAGGTAACGTCTCATATCTCCAATAGGCCATCAAATCAGTGAACGTCATATGTTTTGTCAACCACCAACCAACTAAGAATCCACCACCAAAAATCGACATCTTAACCCATTTAGTCTGTTTCTTACCCCCATTTTTAAACTGAGTACCAGCATACCGAGTCTGTGTCGATGCAAATCTCTTTAAATTCCCTCTCACAATGTTCCTAAACATCTTTATTCTTGTTCTTATTCTTGTTCTTGTTTGTCTTCAAAATGACCTTTAAACCCTTTAAGTTGCAACTTTTTTAAAGATCTTTGGAAAAAAATTAAAGCTCATCGATTTTTTTTATTATTTAATTGAGTGATAGTCATCTCTCGAAGTTTTCAAAGATCTTGGCCAAAAAATAGGGCAAAAGTAATAGGAACTTATGCCTTGAAAGATGCATTTAAAGATCAAGATGTTGTCGTTAAATGACACAGAAAGTTTGGTCAAAATACCGCCAAGACACAGTAAGTTACCCACTTCACAAGAAATATGTGACCAAATTGTACTCTTATGGAGAGAGGAACCTGATACAGAGGCTTGGTCTCTAGTTGAATTGTTTAATAAGGTTCAGAAACGACATCCTGAATGGGATCTGGCGAGTGATCTTTTTGAAGAGACATTATTGAAACATAATCTTTATGCCACTGATGAAAGTAAATTGCAAATTTATTCAGATAAGATTCAATTTCCACCTTGTCCTAATTTTTTTGAAAATGAGTCAAATAATATTCACTTATTGAATATTGATGGGGATATGCATTTCGGTAGAGGGTTATTTGCTTCCAGAGATTTTAAACCGGGCCAATTAATTTTCACTGAAATGGATCCAATTTGTATAGTACCACCATTAGAAAAAATGACTTTAATATCTCATGGGAAGATTTGTACTTCATGTGGTACCTCTCTAGGGTCCATTAGTCCTCATTTTATAATGACCAATGGTTTAGATTGTAATGATTGTGCTGCTACATGGTGTAGTAAAAAATGTAAATCAAAAGATCTTATTCACGGTCCTTTAAAACATAATAAAGGTAATAAAAATAAATTAATTAATTGTTCAAATTGGAATAAATTTGAATCATTTTGTCAACTTCATAGTTATGATTCAATCTATTCTTTAGGTATAATTTTTGCACAATTATTATTAAATAAAACTTCATCAAAATTAATAAGACAAAAATTTGAATCTCTATGTGGTGTTTCACAACGAATTAGAGTTCGATTGGGTGATTCTACTAATATTGGTGGTACTCTAGATGCCTCAAGTGGGTTATTGACTACTGATGATCCTGAACCCAGATGGATGGAAGCTTATCAATTATTTATTAATAGTTTTCCTACTTTAAAAGATGAAATAGATTTTGAGACATTTCTTTTCCATATGGGTAAATTTAATATTAATAAATTATCCAATAATCAGATTTATTTTATAACATCATTTATTAATCATGATTGTGAACCAAATGTACGATATGAAATTGATTCTAAATTGAAAATAAGTGTCTTTGCTAGAAAGGAAATTAAAAAAGATGAACAATTATTTATTACATATGTAAATCCATTACATGGTGTTAAATTAAGAAAAAGAGCATTAAGAGTCAATTATGGATTCATATGTAAATGTTCTCGTTGTAATAAAGAATTGGAAAGATTGGAAAAGAATCATAAAGAGAGCAGTGACAAGGGAAACTTGACAATTGAAACTTCTTCCCCATCTAAAAATACAAGAAGAAAATCATCAATGAGAAATAAACGACCTGATTTACAAGAATTATTGAAAAATGGGAAAGAGTTTGATTTAGAAATTCCCGATGTTATAGGTATAGGAAGAAGAAGAAGAACATCAGTTAGGTTTGATGACACAGTAGCTTTAGCTATTGAAGAATGAGAACAAGGAAATAAATAAGAAAAAAAAATTGAGGGAATATAATGAACGTTAATCTAATTGAAAAGTTTCTATGAATTTATAAAAAAAAAATATAATATTATATAAATAAGATAGGGTCTTAATATGCAAATTTGTAAAGTTAATATGAGAAACAATGATATAATGACATGAATAAATGTTAAAGAGAGAAAGAAAAAGCACTGATCATAATCTTTGTTTCTTGGATACAGGTTCTGTACCATCAAAGGTAGAAGAGTTTCGACTATTTGGTTGAGAATGTGTTTGACTCATCATTTGTGAAGAAGGAGTTGTGGAATCAAGTGGAGCAGGTGGTTGTAATGTTGTAGGTATTGATGGAGCTATTTGTTGTGGTTGTTGAGTAATTGATGCTGATAATTCAGGAGATATTGATGTATTTTGTGATAATTGAGGAATATTTGATATATTAGAAGTACTTTGAATCATATTTGGTGATAATTGATTCCCACCACTTGATGTATTCTGTTTTTGTTCACATAATGGGATTCTATCTTTTAAATATCTAATAAGCATTGAATGTAAATCATTTCTTGTAAAAGGTTTAGCTAAAATATCATTCATACCATGTTGTAAATAAGTTAATAAATCTTGATCCTCAATATTACCTGTCATGGCAATAATTGGTGTTTGATTATCAAAACTTCTTACAATTGATGTTGCAGTAGCACCATCTAAATTAGGCATAACAATATCCATTAATACTAAATCATATCTAAATTTTTCTAAAGTGGAAATTGCAGAAAGTCCATCTGTTACCACTTCTACCGTACATCCATATTTTCTTAGAAATCTTGAACATAATTGAATTGATATTGCATCATCTTCTACCAATAGGACATGAAAACCTTTCCTTAAAGTAACTTCATTATGATCAGTGGGAATATTATTATTTGTATTAGAAGTCTCCATCGTGGTATTTTTGGTATCATTATTGCCAGAAGGTTTAATATTAGGATTAGAATTCTCATTATCTTTATTCATTGGAAGATTTGTATTATTATTATTATTATTATTATTATTATTATTATTATTATTACTATTATTATTATTGTTAGATGGTTGTAACATATCCTTTTGATTTGTAGGTAATGACATTAATAATTCATTATTGGGACTATTCATCATAGATATTTGATTATCTAAATTATTCAACAACGTTTGTGAATGCATATTTTGGATTGGTGAAGCAGAGGAAGCATCGGAGATGGATTGGTTTAAATTAACTTCATTTTGAAGATTAAAATATGGTGATTTTTGGTTTATTGTACTGTTATAAATATTTTGTGGTATATCAACACCACGATTAACCAAGATAGAACATAAATTATTAAAATTATTGGTTAAAGTCTCATGAACTGTTTTAAAAGTTATTAAACTTTCTAATAGAGTTGTATATCGAGCATTCATTCTATCACATTCCAGTTTAATATTATGCGTTTCCTCCTTGTTTAATTTCAATTCATTCTCTAATCTAGTGACTTTATTTTTCAAATTATTAAAGGAATCTTTACTAACCATATTTTGTAAAAGACTTTCTTTTGTCTTTGCATTTAAAAGTTGTCCCCCCATTGTACCACTATTATTATTTACAATGTTGGTATTTGATCCACCTGAATTTAGACCATCTGTATCCTTCTTTGAAACAGTAATTTTCCTCTTAATACTTTCAAGACCAGCATCATTATGTATTCTAAAAGCTGGATGTTTAAATTCCCAACTTAATTCACCATATTTAGATTTTTCATCTTGTTTCCTTTTAACTTTATGGAAATCATATTTATTTAATTGTCTAACAAAACTAGCGAAATTTGAATGTTTAAAATGATTTGGTAATATTTGAGAAGTAAATTTCCCAGTATCAATAACAACAAAACTATCGCCTTCATCTGTCCAACGTACAATTTCTGGATATGCATTTTCTTCTAAAATATTAAATAATTTTCTAACAAATTCATTAGAAGGTGGTTTATTTGATGCAAATGATGCAATAGTATTACCGGATACAGTAACGTTTGGAGGTCTTGAATTTTGAGGAGGTAAAGGAGGAGGAAGAGAACTGGTATTTGATGCAGTGTTTATTTGTGATGTTAATGAGTCCTGTGTTAATTGCAATGCATCAACTACAGATTTAGCCAATTGATTTGATGTATCTAGACCCAACGAATTTTCATTTTTCACTAAATTGGGCATCAAATCTTGAGAAGTGTCAATATTTCCACTATTCAGATTAGACCTATTCATTGAATTATTATTATTATTATTTGGAAACATGGATAATGACAGAATTAAAATAGTATTGTTACAACCCACACAGGGTATCCAAAAAAAAAAAAAGCTGGAAAAGATTAAAAACTGGAAAAAGAAAAACCTTTCCAACCTTCGATATAATGTCCTTTTTCTTAATAAACCTTAAAACAACTAGTACGGACTTTTTTCTCAAACGTGCAGCAACAGTTTGTTATATATCTTTATATTATAATATCCAACGGCTGAAAAGATTTAAATAACCCAAAACACACTCCAAAAAGCAATAAAAGAGAGTTAAAAAAGGGGGAATAATATTTGCTAACCTTAGTGCTATTATTATATGATACCTGTAGTGGCTCCCAGGCGTGAATAGACTCCTTTCTTGTCTGCAAAACTCATAATTTATGTCACTAAAAGTTTCCACATCCACTTGTTTTAATTTTTCAAGCTTTAATGGAAATTTTCTTTAAGGCGATCCTTCAAAAACAAGCGGTCTTGCCCGGACTTTGCACCAATAACAGCATTAAGGCAGCCCAAAGTGACCGTCAATCCCAATTCCAATGAAGCAAAGACGTTGTTTGTTTGCATTGACACAAAGTTTGTATATAATAAAATTGTATATAAAAGGTATTGACACAAAAAGAAGTCAAGAAGATTTCTATATCTCGAATCTCCCACTGACAAACTCGTCATCCATATGTTGATCACCATCAAAATCCATGTGTGAATCTGTATGATTATTCTTTGAAGAATTCATTCCTCTCTCATCATCGTGATCATCAATGACATCTTCATCTGGTGGTAGATTTGGATTCCCTGGGATGAAAGAACCAGGTTCCATATAATATGAATTTTGTAAAAATTTACGATTATTATAAGTATTATTATAATGATCATCCATGGCAGATTCATCTACAAATGTAAAACCAGCAAATTTTGCTTGCATTCCTGGAGATAATGGTGTTGCTGCAATGGGTTGTTTATTCATATATGATGTGGAAGTTTGTGTAAATTCAGGATCAAAATTTGATGTATCAGTTTCAGATGTTAAATGTGGTTTAAATGGTGGTGGTACTTTTTTCTGTCTTAATGCATCCCAATCAATATCTGCAAAAAATGGATGTGCTCTTAATTCTCTACCATCATCAATAGCACCTAATCTATGTTTTGGATTTCTATTTAATAAACCTTTCACAAATGAACGTCCTTCAGGGGATAAAATATCTCTTGGAAATTTAACTTTACCAAATGCAATCTTTTGATACATCTTTTGATTATCTTCTGCGAAAAATGGTGACCAACCACAACACATTTCAAAAATTAATACACCAAGTGACCAAAAATCGACCATCTTTGTATAACCAGTTTCATCTAATAATAATTCTGGTGCTAAATATTCTGTCGTACCACAAAATGTATTTGTACGATCTTTTAAATCTGCTTTTGAAAGACCAAAATCACATAATGCAATATTACCATTAGCATCTAACATGATATTTTCTGGCTTTAAATCTCTATAAACAATATCATTATCATGTAAATATTCTAATGCTAATACTAATTCAGCAATATAAAATTTAGCACGATCTTCAGAAAATCTACCCTCTTTTTGTAAATGCCAAAATAATTCACCACCACTCATATAATCTGTTACTAAATATAAATCAGTTGGTGTTTGAAATGAAAATTTTAATGATACAATAAATGGAGAAGCCTTTGTTGCAGTACTAACAAGAATATTTCTTTCACCAATAGTATGAGCTACTTCATTTTTCTTTACAATAACTTTTTTAGATAATACTTTCATTGCATAAACTCTTTTAGTATCTTTCTTTTTAACTTGATAAACTTGACCAAAAGTACCTTTCCCTAATAATCTTAAAACTTCAAAATCTTGTGGACCATAATGTCTTTTCTTTGTAGCCATATAATGCCATTTAACTAAAATTTCACCGGTTACATTTTCATCAAGTACACGACTTTGTAAAGGATACCATTGTTCATATTTGATATTTTGTGAAGTGTGAATATTTGGGTGTAATCTAACTTGACCTAAAAATTTATCATCTTGTGTTGCATCATAAACAGAAATATCTAATTCAGAATGTGCAGCAAGAACATCAAAAGTTGTTTGATGATGCCATATTGGATTTGAAGAATTCTGAAAGTCATATTCATCTGATCCTTGTGAATCATTATTAGTATTTATATTTTGATCAGTTAATTTATTCAATTGAGAAGAAGATCTATGCGAATAAAGTTGTTTTTTAATTAAATTTTCTTTTATTACAGGTAACCCATTGTTGGTATTATTATTATTATTATTTTTAGTAATTTTATTGTCAACAGAAGAAGATTCTGGACCATCAGAAATAAATTCAGAACTTTCAAAAGTACATACGACATAAGGTTGTGAATTTGAATTTCTGGTTAATAAATTTTTAGCTTGAACAATGGTAACTTCTAATTTACCTCTTGGAATGCCACTAGTTGGACCACCTGTTGTGGTAGTAGCAGTAGTATTCAATTTATTTGATTTCAAAACATTTAAATGAGATTGAGTCACATTATTTTTATAACTATTAGATGAAGATGTTGATGATGATGCATTTGTTAATGATTGTTTAGCAGAATATTTAACATTTGAAGAATCTATTGAACCAGTGCCAATTTGTTGATTATTATTGACTACTTTATTATTATGGTTTTGATTAAATTTTAATTTCTCAGATTGAGTAGAATCTTGTAAATTCATTTGAGAAATTACTGGTTCAGTATTAATACCCGTTGTCCCCATAGCATAGGAATTCGAACTTAACGCAATAGTGGGTACAGCAGGTTGAGAAGCAAACTTGGGATAAAAGCCATTGTTGTTGTTATTATTACCTGATTGAGGCATAAAACTTCCATCTTGTGGAAATTTATTACTGTTATTATTATTAGCACTACCGAAAAAATTCATATTTTTTTAGTGTTCTTTTTGGGATTGATAATAGGAATAGAAGGTACCTAACCACTTGTTTGTAAACCAAACTTTTCTATAATAACAAGTGAGAAATAGGATTAAAAAGGGCTTTAAATACCCAATTTTTTTTTTCTTTTCTTTGATAAATAACTAAAACAGCAAAACTTTAAGTAAAATTTAATAAGAGATCACTTAAGATGACTGGGAGGAGGAGGGGATTAGAATATGTAAATAGTTTCAGTGGGAAGTTGCAATTGCAGCCCTTATCAAAGCAGTAATATTGATAGTGGAAAAAGAAAAGAAAAAGAAAAAAAAGTAGTGAAAAATTTTGGATAAGGACTTAAAAAACCGTCTTTATGCTAATGATATCGACTTGTCAAACTAGCTTTAAATATATCTATAATGGTAAAAGCCACTTAAGCTGTAGTGTGTGTGTGTTGTTGTTTCTTGCCTATGAGAGTTTTTAAAAACCAGCTGTGTGAATAAAATGCTCCGATGACTAAGCAATGGGCAGTGTTATAATGGCTGTGTAAGGTAAGAAAATAGTTCTATTTTTTTCGGTATAGTACTTAACAATTCACTGTAGATTTTGTACTGAAGTGTTTGTGTGGCAACGGTGATGATGTTTCTTGGTTAACAGCAGCTGTGATTCTTTTTACAGGGACTCACAGTGGTCATCGAACGTCTTCGCTGCCTGGAAAATACACACTGCTTTTCGTCATTTCGCCGCGTGTGCGGGTAACCACTCTATAAATTCCATATATGATGTATATACAAATATGTGAATTATTCCGGTGTCAAGTAGATGTTAACCACTGGGATGCATCCCAACAGCAATTGGTGATGACGGTTGTATCCCAATTGGAATTGTTCCATCTCAGAGTCCGTATTACTCTTGAAAAAGCCAAATGAAGAAGCCTGTTTCTTGATTCGGGTTCTAATTTCCTTGCCATCGAGAAGAATTGTGTCATTTACATCTAATGGTCTTCCATCCACTACAGTGGCTTTGTATAATGTGGTCCATGCATTATCCTTTTTCCCATTGCAAAATCTTCCCTTTGGTACATTAAATGAATCTATCTCTTCGCCAAATCGATTTGTTTCTTCGTGAATGACTCCATATGTGTCAATTGTACCACTAACAAGCCTTTCTAGTCTAAATTTCTTGACACCTGTCACATCAGGGTAAATAATCTGTTTACTATTCATTGGTTGATCATTTATTATGGGACCCATATATTCATGGGGGAAAGTTATCATTATTTCAAAACTTTCTGTTGTAGCCTTTGGTTTACATTGACTTCTTTTTGGAGTGGACCATTGATCATAAAATAATGGATCTAATTCTATAGATGGAGAACGTTTTGGTGTCAGGGGGAACGATATATTATATCTGCCATCAATTTCAAATAAATTTGTGTAGTCACTTAAAATATGTGAATATGTGAATGATTCACTGTTATGGTGTCCCCATAATGGATTTTCACATGTTCCATGAATAGGTTTTAACTTCAATTTATCACTATCAAAAGTTTTAAATTTTAAATATTGATGTTCGAATTGTCCTACATCAAATCTTTTAACATGATTATCAAATTGATGACATCTTTCTAAATGGTCCCTGTATACTGGATCACTAATTTTCCCATTCTTTTGATACCAATATTTCATCTTTTTAGTTAACCACATGGGGTGAGCTTCAGTACTGAAAATAATATTATCTCGTGTTTGATGAATTTCATTTGAATCATCAAATAAAAGATATAAATATTTTAATGTTTCACTAATAACAAATGTTTCCATTCTATCTTGCATCTTATCATTAGCAATATTTTGTATCCCAGCAAAACCACACGGACTTAAAAATTTTGTCTTTAAATCATTTAATATTTGATATCCAATATTAAGATAAAATGGATCCCTTGTGGCTCTATATAAGAAATATGTGGATTCGATAAATTCAGGCCTTAATGGATACCATTCTAATGGAATTATTGAATTCCAAGTAATATTACCATCTGATATGGGATTAAATGACCATCTTTCTGGTATACCACCAAATTGATTCCAAAATTTAATAAATAGAAAATGTTTCAAGATTGAATCATTAATATCACCATCTAAAATTTGTAAACCGGGCCAAAATCCACTTAATGAATCGATCCAATTTGTCATTAGGAAACCATTATTTGCCATAACATTAATGAAAAACCAATCATTTTTAGAATAAAGTGATAATGCATCTTTTGATTGATCCCATATTTGATATAATTTTGGATCATCAAATAGAATACTACCCTTTAATGCATATTCATAAAATGAATCAATTGATGCACCAATCCCAGTCATTGTACTCTTAATTGATCCATCTTTTGGATTTATTGATGAAAATATCAAATTTAATTCTGTTCTCGTGGCCCAAATTTTATCAAATGCATATCGAGTGACTAATTCATATTTTGAATCACCAGTTAAATAAGATAATAAAGTGAATTCAAACATTGGTGATGCCATTCCTGCTGCATTATTTTCTGATAAATGATCCTCGGGGATTTCATTAATACCTGTTAATAAATTAATTCTTGGATATGGTAAACCTGTCTCGGTTAAATATGCAGGTAATAATTTATCTGCCAAATTTTGTGCTACGATTAATAAAAATGGGTTATTTAAATATTCCTCGCCTAAATATACAACTTTATCTGGATCAGAAGCATATAAATGTGAAGAAATTAAAGATCCCAGAATTCTTATAGTAGTTTCAAAGATTTGTATAGTGACATTACCATTAAATGAATAATTTTGTGGTTTATATAAATTATCAATTAATGTAGTCATATTTTTAAATCTTTCAATATCACCAATGATTGCCACAGTAGTTAAAGAATCGAATAAAGTGGTAGTAAAATTACCTAGGACGTCATTTTTATTTATATCATTTGGATTTTCCCAATTTCTTGTATTTGGAAGACAAGAGATTGGTTTAACTTCATCATATGGCCAACCATGATCCATATAACTATCTAAAGCGAAATTAATAAGTCTTTTCACTTCATTCTTCTTTTCTAATAATTCAATATTAGTAAAAGAATAAGTTGTATTGAGAGATAAACCAAAGGGGAAATGGATAGAAAATAGGAATAAAGTCCATATCCATGAATATCTTTGCAATATCATTCGTGATACATGTTTGAACAAGTGTCAATGTGACATAATACCAAGTGGTTTCGAAAATTTGTTTAATTTAGAAGGTGGGTTTACGAGTTTCGGTTGTTTTATCATTTTCATAAAATTTCTTCAAATTGGTAAAAAACAGAAGTGAAATTGAATAAAAAGATAAAAACTGAAATTCGTTCTAAACGTTAAATATATTTGCATAACTGGTAAAATTATAAGAAATACTAGAATGTTGGTAGTGAAGACGCTGTGTTTGCAGGGATGACATTAGATTATATCATAGAAACATTTGGGTGGTTGGTGTAACCCAACTTCAAAACTATAGATTACCTGAATTCTCCTCTTCCCCCCCTTAAGTTAAAACAGTATGCTAATCAATGGCTAGAGGATAAATTCTTGCCTTAAACATACTTCCTTTCAAGAAAATTGTGAGACATAGTATCAAATGGAGTAATATTCTCACTCCCCCTAATTTTTAACTCTACGTAAGAGTTAACCAAACGATTACGACGATGTAAATGGGAACTGTTCATTAGATGCCCTAAAGGGAAAAACCATTCCAGAACAGGACAAAATGGGGCAGAGAATCCGCTAATCACACAGAGATCATTTCTCTTCTTAGGAGATCTCTTGGTGGGGGGGGGGGGGCAGAGAAAGCTAATCCCGGGGACTACAGTTGGTATATCACTGTGGAAATAGACTCCTTTTTCTTTTCAGAGTTAAAAACAAGAATACTGTTATTAATACCGCCATTGTCTGGGATAACGAACACGGGAACAACAGTGGCTTTCCCCTTTTGGAATATATTTCGCTGGACGTCTCCAAAAAGTTTCCTATTGTGGTAACTCCTGGGTCCTATACCTGAAGGGGCTGCCCATTGTTATGTCCAGGAAAACAATAGGTTTCTGTGTTTTCTCAACAGAGCGGCTCGGAACAAAGTTTTGCGAACCCTTGCGGCGTTCGCATCCGGCGGCCCAAATGGGTAACCGTTTTCCTAATGCGGTAATGGGCCAGTTCCCCCTTTGGGCCCTATTGTGTTTCCTTCTTGGCCCCGTTGCCTCCACCTTTTCCCACCCGCTTTTCCTTTCTTTTCTTTTTCGCACACAGTTTTTCGCCCGCCAAAAGAAAGAAAAGAACAATGCCAGATCTCGCAGGGATCTGGCTCTTCGAGTTTCCTGCTGGTCTTTTCATTCTATTCCATTTTATGTTAGGCAGTCTGTGCAAACTTTAGTCAGACTTGGCAACAAATCGTCTACATAAAAAAGTTGTACATTTTCAATATTAGCGGAGTAAAAGAAAAAAGTAATTACTCTTATAATTTTTAATTGATAACACCATTTTTCTATTATTTTCGTGTCTTAATTATTTTTTTTTTCTTCCCATTCTTGCTTTATCCACTTTTGTTATTTTTTATTAACTGACATTTTCACCGGTTCACTCGTTTATCTAGACTAGCAAATTCTTTTTCTTTTTATTCTCCTCGTCATTTTTTATTATAAATACCTTCCCTCTGGGGACTCAATTCTATCTTTCATAAACCTCTGCCTGTCTATCTTTTTAACCACAGTTGAAATAGAATTGAACCCATTACTATTCGTTTATTTTGGAATAATAAATCAAAAAAGAAAAAGTATACATATATAATATATATTTTTTTTTCAAGATGAAGACCTCGAATATCGTGTCCTTATCCATTCCTCTATTATTAGCCTCTTCTAAATATTTAGTCAAGGCTGGCTCTTATCCAGGTCAATCTGAAGATGCCGCTGATCCAGAACAACAACCAAATGCTGAACCTGCTTCCTATTATGCTTTACCTGCTGCTAACCAAGAAGCTATCTTAGATGAACATAATCGTTTAAGATCTTTACACGTTGACACCGGGAATTTGACTTGGTCTGACACTTTAGCTGAATACGCTGAAGAATATGCTGCTGCTTATAATTGTTCCTCTGGTTCTCTTTCTCATTCTGGTGGGGCTTATGGTGAAAATTTAGCTATAGGTTATTCTCCAGTTGGGGCCGTTGATGCTTGGTATAGTGAAATTAAATATTATAATTTCTCTGATCCAGGTTTTGCTGAAAATGATGGTCATTTCACTCAACTCGTTTGGAAAGATTCCACTGAAGTCGGGTGTGCTATGAGATATTGTAATGATTACTGGGGGGATTACGTCGTCTGTGAATATAATCCATCTGGTAACTATCTTGGTGAATTCGCTGATAATGTCATGCCATTGAAATCCGCTTCTTCCTCTTCTTCTTCCTCTTCTGCTACCTCTTTTGCCACTTCTTCCGCTTCTTCAACTTCTTCCGGTTCCACTATCACTTCCAGTGCTGAATCCTCCTCTGCTTCCTCTAGTGTCGAAACTACTTACTCCGGTACCGCTGGTTCCATAATTGCCGCCTCTGCTGCTTCTGGTTCCAAGGTTTCAGCAAAGACTAGAATCACTGTGTCTTCTAAAACCACTAAACTTTATGGTAACAGTACCACCACCACTTTAACTTCAAGTACTGCCAATGGTCGTTTAACTGCTGCTGCTGCTGCCTCTGGTAGTGCTTCAATTACTGACAATACTGTCTATGCTACCGCTTTAGTTGATGAAACTCAATTAGTTGATGTCATTGAATGTCCAGTTTGTTCATTATCTGGTGCTGCTGCTAAATCTGCCGCTAAAGCTGCTGCTTATGCTACTACCGCGGTTCAAGTCGGTTTGAAGACTCAACATAATAGTCCTGTATTAAAGGTTAGAACCACTTACACCACTGAAGGTGTTGTAGTTACCTCCTTCACTACTTACTGTCCATTAAGTGGTGAAACTTTTGCCACTGCCCCAGCTGCCGCTACTACTACTACCACTGCTAAGAATGCTGTCGCTGCTAAGGCTGCTGCTGGTACCACTACTACTACTACTAGTTCCATTGCTACTGCCGCCACCGCTGCTCCAGTTGAAGTTATTACCACTGTCACCACTGAATCTGCCTCTGCCGGTGTCCCACCTCAAGTCATTACCACCACAATCACCAAGACTACTGTTACTGTTGGTTCCACTGAAACTGCCACTGCTGCTAATGTTTCTGGTCAAACTACCACCGCTACTACAGGTACCGTTGTTCCAGAAGCCAACAACATTGCTTCTGTCAGTCAATACGTTGCAACCACTGCTGGCAGTGCTGCCACCACTGGTGTTGTCACTACTGCTTCTACCAGTTCAATTCCAGGTTTAGAAACTTTTGAAGGTCTTGCCTCTGCTTTGAACCCAAGTGTCTTATTAACAATCGTCACCATGATCTTCATGTCCTTCATTTAGATCAATCCATGAATACCTTTTTTTTGACACAAAGACAAGAAACTGTATCATTAAATTATAAGCACCTTAAATAATAATCAAAGAATCATCTTAATTGATAAAATTGAATACATTATTTACGTCCGCTTTTTAACTGTTCTATTTTTTTCTATATAATATTCCTGTATATTAACACTCTTTATTTAACAGCCCTATGGGATAGGGTTCAATGTGCGTTCTTATTTTTTTTGATATTTATTTTGTTCTTACGCGTCAGTTTTGAATCGTTATATCACATTTACGTGTTTTTTTTTTTTTTAATTTCAGTTTTGATTTTGAGATAAAAATCTACATGTTAAGGACAAGACATCACTAAGCTCTGAGAAGTAACATAAGACCCGGAACTTTCTAAAGTCATACACCGAAATGAAGAGGGCGGTATCTTTAAATGAGTTATTGAATGGTAATAATGTTTCCAAAAAAGCCAAAATAAAAGAAAAGAAAGATGATCAAGAATTAGAAACTATAGATTTATCTGAATCACCCACAAAATCAGAATTTAAACCACAAAGATCTAAGATTAAACCAATTGGAAATAATGTATCTAATTCATCAGTGAAAAATTTCCTTATGATGAAACCACCCAAAATTGATAATTTGAAATTAAATTCTAATGGAAAGGCTAAAATTAAACATGATATAATATCATTAGATGATGATATTGATAAAGATTCACAATTAAGTATGCAAGAGGTGATAAATTTAGAAAATGAAAATTTTGAGAGTTTAATTAATCCAAAGAGACTTAGTCAACCAATTGTCAATGTTAAGAGAACAAATTTAAAAGAATTATTTAATACTATGAGGAAAAATAAAAATGCTGATGGAACAAGCAATGATGATGATGATGACGGAGATATTAATCGACCTTTTAAAAGATTGAATCAAGTGTCTAAATTGACTAGTTTAAAAACACCTCTACCGAAAAGACAATTAATTGAACCATCAGATTCCTCAATAATAAGTGAAGAAATTGAAATTAAACAATTACATAAAAGGGATTCAAATAAATCCACTTTTGAATATATATTTGATTCTAAGGATTATGAGGTACTTCGAAGTAAAATTAATGAAAATATGACAACAAATGTGATTGAGACATCCCTCAAACATAAGAATCATAATTCACTTTGGACACAATTATTCCAACCAAAGACTGTGTCAGAAGTCTTATTAGACACGAGATTGAAAAGAGCAGTTAATAAATGGATTGTTACAGCCTTTGAGAAATTAAAGAAACCTACCACGAGACATACCCTAATCAATAGTCGAAAACATTCCAAAGATAAGGAACCAGGAACACTATTATTCGATGGATTCATAATACCAGATGATATGATGGAAGAAGATGAAGAAGATGGATTAGAGGAATTCGTTCCATTAATGATTTTACATGGTGATGGTGTTGGTAAGACAACTTTGATAAACACAATAATGCAAACTATGCAGGGTCAAATCTTGGATATTAATAGTTCACAAAATCGAAGTAAGAAAGAGCTATTGGATAAATTATCAGAATATTGTACGTCGCATTACGTGAAGAATAAAAAATCTTTGGGGATAGTATTATTTGATGATGTGGATGTTTTATTTAGAGAGCATGATAAACAATTTTGGGTAATGGTGGAAACTTTACTTCTTAAATCAAGGAAACCTATAATATTACTTTGTAATGATATTAATTTTATTCCCACAAATTTAATTTCACTTTGTGAAGAATCAAAGAGTATATTTGAGGCGAAGAAAGTTTTAACTAAGAGTGTAATTGCCTTTCTTAATGAGTATTGTAAGACTATTGGGTTAGAAATCTCGCAAGGTGTGCTATTATCCATTGTCAAGGCCAATCAAAAGGATATTAGGAGATGCCTGTTCCAGTTACAATTCCTATTTGCATATAAGGGTGATTTGACCATGTTGCAAGGATCCATGGGATATAAAATGAATTTACCACCAGCTCAAACCATTTCAAACTATTCTTCAATACATGATTTGATATCATATACTGATATTATTGACCACAAGACTCAAAATAGATCATTAATTCCACAAGAGATCGATACCACTCTTATGACCCCAGATGCTATTGAATATTTGGATACTACTGAAGATGAAACTTTAAGATTGAAACGAGATTATATGGAAGATTATAGATTGAATACAAGCGATATTTTAATAAATCCTCTTTTCCCCTTTGAAACAAGCATAGGTAAATATTTACACCATCAATTGAAAGAACATATCGGTAAAAATGTGGATTCAAACAGGAAATTTCAAACGATGGAGAGGAAATGTATCGATTTCTTAACTTCAAGAATTCTTGATCACAACTTATCTACTGTTAGAAAGACTAGAAATTCTCGTAAATTGAAGGAGATTCTGGACAGATTTCAAGGTGAGGTGGAATATAACAGACAAAATAATGATGATACCACGGTGGCTTTCGATTATTATATGACAACAAAGAGAAAGATAGCACAAGAATTAAATCCGTATATCTTAGAGTTAGCCAAATCTGATTCATTAGCAAAGACCTACAATAAAGAGCAGTTTGAAACCTTGTCAAGTGGTATTAGTGAGTCTGAACACCGTGATCTTGTGCATGAATTAACAACTAATGGAGTGTTCAAAACAGTTTGGTTCTATTCAAACCCACAAACAATAATTGACTGCTGGTCTTCTTTAAAGGTGTCAGATGATTAAAATGTACTATTTCCACCATTTTTCAAGCAAAAACTTCCCTTCAAAAGAGCATAGAGAGAGTTACAACCATTTAATTAAATCAAGATTGCATTGAGTTCCCTGGAACCTGTTTTTTTCCTTTCAAATATCACACTGTTTGAGGCATATTGGATTATGTTATGCTCATCGCCTATTTTTCACCTTTTCTTATTATTGAAAAATTATATCGCATGAAGAAAAAATGAAACTGTTAGAAGATCAGGACCTGGTTATGCCATTATACAAACAAAGGATAACAAGTTGAACATATCTCTGTAAACCACAGTGAATACAAGTGAAAAAGAGACAAAGAGTAAAAATTAATATGACTGAACACGAAGAAGTTATAGAGAATCCAGAATTAATAGAGGTTAATATTGATCCTAAGGTGGTCCCATGCAAGAACAAGATTAAATTACTCAGTTTTCTCTCGACTTCTGATTCCATAACATTGCCAACAGTGTTACTGATTTTGAATCAAAGGATTAATATTGGACAGTTATTTGTAAAACTTTGGAATAAAAGTTCCTTAAAGGTTTGTGCTGATGGAGCAGCCAATAGATTATTTGATTTTTTTGAAGATGATGAAGAAAGACGTAAATACGTTCCTGATTATATTATCGGTGATTTGGATTCCATTCGTGATGATGTATTCAAGTATTATCAGTCCATGGGTGTCATAATTATTAAACAAACTACACAGTATTCTACTGATTTTAGTAAATGTGTCAATTTAATATCGATTCATTACAACTCACCTTCCTTTAAACAATTTTTACAAAGTCATATAAGTGAAGATAATTATGGTATCAATTTAGAGGCTGGTATCCATGAAATGTATGACAAGATGATTCACACAGCAGAACCTTTACAAGGTATAAATCTTGTTGTTATTAATGGTATTGGTGGTCGATTTGATCAAAGCATTCATTCTATGACTCAATTATACACTTTAAAGAAACAAGATCCTTATTTCCAAACGCTTTTCATTACTAAGACTGATTTAATATTATTAATCCCTGCTGGTGGATCTATTTTAGAATTTGATCCGAAATTTAGACAAAAATGTATTGGGAATTGTGGTTTGTTACCTATTGCTGAACCAACTAAACTTATAGAGACATGTGGTTTGAAATGGGATGTTAAAAATTGGGGTACAAGTGTTTCATCGGGGAAAGTTAGTAGTAATAACAGATTTGTTGGGAAAGATAAATGTTATATCAATGTTAAGGATGATATAGTATTAAATATTGAAATATTTTTAGATAAAATTATAGAATATATATAAGAATATTTAGATAGGATTTTTCATTTCAATTTGTTGAATTCATCAATTAAAGCTTGACCTAGGAAACCAGGAGATTCAACTACATTAACACCAACGTCTCTTAAAGCTTTCTTTTTAGAATCTGCATCTGTACCAGAACCTTCCACAATGGCACCTGAATGACCCATTCTTACACCTTTCATTTGTCCAGCAACATTACCAGCAATAAATGATGCCACAGGTAGTGGATTTGGTCTTGAATAATTAAATTCTTTTAAGAATTGTGCAGCTTCAATTTCTGCTTTACCACCAATTTCACCTAACATAATAATACCTTCAGTTTGTGGATGATTTAAAAACAGTTTTAAAGCATCAATAAAATCAGTTCCTGGGAATGCATCACCACCCATCCCAATAACTAAAGATTGTCCCAACCCATGATTTGTAGTTTGTTGTACTGCCTCATAGGTTAAAGTACCAGATCTTGAGATTATACCAATTTTCCCGCTCTTAAAGATCTTTGTTGGTTGAATACCAATTCTTACTTTATTCATGGGATTAATAATTCCAGGACAATTTGGCCCCACTAATCTAGTCTTATCTTGTCCCTTTAACATTTCACTAATATATAACATATCATGTTGTGGTATTCCCTCAGTGATACATACCGCCAAGGGAATTTCTGCCTCAATGGCTTCTTTGATAGCAGAAGCAGCAAAAGGTGGTGGAATGAAAATCCCCGTAGCATTAGCCCCTGTTTCCTTCATTGCTTCCATTACTGTTGCAAAGACAGGTTTATTTAAATGCAATTGTCCTGCTTTCTTTGGATTTGTTCCACCAACGACATTAGTACCATATTCCATTGATAATTGAGCATGAAAGGAACCTTGTTTCCCTGTGAAACCTTGAAAGATAACTTTTGTATCCCTTGGTAATAATAAATTTTGAATTGTCTTATCATAGGGGATTTCCACACTATGAAGTAATCTTTTAGAGATTACATTGAATTTTTGCAATTGACCAGTTCTAAGCATCTTTCAAACCTGGTTTCAATGTATCAGTAAAAATGTATATAACTGTATAATAATTTAATAAAATATATAACGGTTCTCAAACTGTCTGTATTCTTTAAATAATAAAAGTCCTGAAAGAACGTTAATGTTGTAATTAAAGCAAAGGATTAAATTAATAAAAATCCCGTGTAATCAGCCGAAACTCTTGTCCAATTCTTCTAGTGACAACCAGAACACTGTGTGCTGTTATCCCCCCAAGTAAGAGTAAAAAAAAGTTGCAAGAACAAGGTCAGAATTGCTTCCTTCCTTTAAATACACTTGCAATTCGTAATAAACTCCACTTCCCCCCCACAACAATAACGGTTTTTACCTTCGCTCGAGAGGCTGCAAGCCCTAATGTCTGGTGGAGAATAGAGTTCGGGTGTGGCAAAATATATTTCAGGGTTGAGAAGCTAGAAATATAAATCCTAGAAGATTAATTAGGTTTAGTGCAAAATAAATTAGTTTGAAATCACTCGACACGTCCCAAATCCATCTATTAAAGAAATGTCTTAAGAGGAAACCAAAGTGATCAAGAAGTTTCATCCACTTGACAAAGCAAGAAGGCAAAGGTCTATAAGGATTAGTTTGTTTTTTTCTTACAAAATGACTGAAGATGAACAAAAGGAGACCAGTGTTGTCTATGAGGACCCAATTGATATTCCTATAGATAACGAAGAAGATGAAGATGAAGATGAAGAAGTTGAGAATAATGCTGGTGAAAGTATGAATTCCAGTCAACAAGACACGGAAGTGACCACTCAAGTGGAGACAAATTCGGTCACTGAGAAACCTGTAGAAGATGGGGTTACTACTCCCACCACTGCTAGTGTAACTGTTTCTCCTGTAAAGAATGATACCGCTTCAATCTCACAAGACCCTGTAAAGGAGCATAACGATGGAGAATCTGCTAAGGAACCACCTACGAAGAAACTTAAAATTGAAGAAAATGATTCAAATACCATAAATAATAAAATAGATCCAACCAAAAGTAAAAAAGTTCCATTGCATTTATTGGAGAAGAGAAGAATTGGTAGAATTAAAGCCGCTGAAGAATTTGCTAAAAGATTGAAAAAGATTGGTATTGAAAAAGTTGAATCCACAACATTACCGCATTCAGGTGGATTTAGACCATTAACTGTTATTAACCAAAAGAATTATTCTTCGGATTATATCAGAAAAGATGAACAAATTTTTGCTCTAAGAGAAAGAAAATCTTTAAGGAATAATAATCAATCCACTACCGCAACATCACAACCACCTGCATCACCATCTTCTAGTGAAACACCAGATGATATTGGGAAATCTCTAGAGGCAGTAAATGAAATTGCCACCACTACAGTCTCTGAATTCACTGCAAAAAATGATGAAATTGATTTTAGTGATGCTGCATCGACAATTGTCATTCAACCAGGCTCTGAATCAATTAAAGTTGGGTTTGCTCTTGATGATAAACCATTAATCATCCCAAACTGTGTAGCTATTCCAACAACTAAATTTACCTCTAAAACTCGTTCTGAAAGGATTAATAAATTACAAGTTGAACAACCTGAAGAATTCTATTCTTTAAAAGATCAATTACAAACTACATTTAAACAAAGAATGCGTTATTATAAGAGAAGAGTACAAGCTAATAGTTATGAACAAGTCAGTGGATTTAATGCAGTGACTAGAGGGGAACCTGTTCCTGATCAAAATGATAATGGGAAGACTACATGGATTGACACACCACAGGATGATACTATTTTTGTTGGTGATGAAGCTTTAAGATGTACTGAAAAAAAATTTATACATAGAAGACCATTTTGTTGTTCTAATGGGGGGAGTCTTTTCAATATTAGTGATGAAAACTATTCATCTATTGAAGAAGTTTATAGTGATGTCATTAGAATCTTGAAATATGCCACAAGGAAATTAATTAAGAGAAGACAATCTAGAAAGCAAAATCAAGAAAACTTAGAACTTTTCACTTCCGAACAAAGTAGAGCTCTTATGGAAGATATTGATGAAACTTCTGTATTTAAGAGTATTCTCATAATACCAGATATTTTTGAAAAATCACATTTAGAAAATATGATTAGATTATTATTAACTGAATTATCATTTAATGCTGTAGCAATAATGCAAGAATCATTAGCTGCATGTTATGGTTCCGGGATTGGTGTTTCTACATGTGTAGTTAATGTTGGTGCAACAAAGACTAGTATTGCCTGTGTAGATGATGGTGCTGTAGTGGAGAATAGCTGTGTGACGTTAGATTATGGTGGTGATGATGTGAGTCGATTATTTTCTAAATTATTATTAATGAGTAATTTCCCATATACAAATTGGGATTTAAATACCGTAAGTGGATGGAAAAATGCTGAAATATTGAAGAAACAATGTATTACTTTCCAAGATGTTGATGTCACTACACAATTATTTAACTTTATTAAAAGGGTTCCTGGTGAAAGAACTGAAAAGATTGAATTTAAAACATTTGATGAAGTTATGTTAGCTCCCTTGGCACTATTTGAACCCAAAATATTCACATATTTAAAACAAAATAATGATAAAATCGCCCGTAACAAACTTTTAAGACAACAATTACCAATTTCAAGAGATCTATTCACTAATATACCGAATGATTGGGAATCTTTAACTGAGGATAATTGTAGAGATAATAAGTTATATACTGATTTCCAGGATAATTTTGCATTAATCAACAATATTTTAGATAATATTCTTGAAAATAGAGAGGTTATCGATTCATCAAATAACGATCAAAAATTGAACATGGTTCCATTAGATAAGGCAATTATTCAATCTATCACCAATGCAGCATTGGATATTGATGTTTCTAAATTGAGCACATTTTATTCAAATATTCTTATTATCGGTGGATCATCAAAAATTCCCGCTTTTGATTTTATGTTAACTGATCGTATTAATATATGGAGACCTAGATTGTTAAGTTTAAATTCTTTTACTAATTTTTACAAAAATTTGTTAGTGAAGATTAAAGATTTAGAAGTAAATGCTAAAAACACAACTAATGACAATACTACTATTGCTACAGATGTATCCACTTCAAATGTTAAGGCTAATACAAAAAATGAGGATAGCAATGATGATGATGGCGATAATATTAACGATGAGGAAGAAGATGATGAAGAAGAAGAAGATGGAAATTCCCATAATAAACCAATTCAAAAGAGTAAATTAGGTGAAGAAAGTTTAAGAGAACAGATTGATTTAATGGTAAGACAAGAATTGGAACAATATATCAAAGAAACCGATTCACATACATCCAGTGAACATTATTTACCTGTTTCTGTTATTCCTGCACCACATGATAGAGATCCATCAATAATTCTCTGGAAAGGTGCAACTGTATTGGCACAATTAAAATTAATTGAAGAATTATATATAACTGAAACTGATTGGGATGTTCATGGAAGTAGAATCTTACAACATAAATGTCTATTTGCATACTGAAGATTTATATACTTTATGATATATATATAAGTTAAATAAGGTATGTGGGAAGTTTTCTTAGTTATAATGGATTCTTATAAATAAATATTATATTATAAAGGGAATATAGAAATAGCTATAGTTACTCATATACACTATTGTCATCAAGAAAATGAGAAAGAAAAGAATATGGTCATGAAACTAATAGTACAACTAACATAAACTTGAGACAATTTATTATTTTATTCAATATAAAAAGTTCTTTGTTTAATTAATTAGTATCAACTTTTTTTCTTTTGGTGTTGTTTTGTAGTTAATTCAATCTTCTGTTTTAATCTTTTTGTCAACATGTCCATTATTTCCATAATCATCCGCTCTTGTATCATTTAAAATGGAACGAACTTTATAATCCTGTGGAATATGATTTGTTGTGGTAGTAGCAGTAGTCGTAGTAATATTTTTATTTTCAACAAAATTTGAATTTTGTAAAGTTAAATAACCCTTTTCATTCTTATCCATTGATACAGAAGAATGTGGTGTAATAAGTGGCTGTGCTATTTTATTTGGAATTTCATTAATATTTGCCAAAGAACTTGGATTTCTTGAAATATTTGATTTATTAATAAAATTAATACCATTAGTATTATTTAATGCAGCACTTTCTCTTAATAAACTTTCTGGAGTTCTTCTATATGGATCAATTACTGATGCAATTGATATTGAAGATGCAGATGAACCTCTTTGCATTACTGTTTTATTAAGAGGGACGGGACGTACCATTGGTGGTATAAAATTAACAGCACTATTATGAGTACTTGTTGCTGGGGTTAATGGATCAATGAAAACACTTAAATTTCTTTTATTTGAATGCATTTCATTTCTTGAATGATTTCTAATTTCAAATGGAATTATCATATTTTCATTATTAAAAGTTTGATTATTAGGTTGATAATTTGTAGCAATTGCGATAGGTTGTGAAGATTGAATAATTTGTTGTTGTTGTTGTTGTTGATTTAAAGGTATTGATGCGTATGCATTATACCCAATTACTTGTTGAGGCACTGCCTGTCTATACATGATGGGGACAACCTGCTGTTGTTGCTGTTGTTGCTGTTGTTGTTGTTGCTGTACTATTACAGGATTATTATTATTATTAATCACATATTGATTATTTTGTGGATCATTTTGATATATATCTAAATTTTCGTTCCATCTATTAACAATATCTTGTTTTAATGCTAGAATATTATTATGTAGTAGATCATGTTCATTTAAAATAGCGTTATTACTACTACTTCTACTATCTATATTATCATTATTATTATTTGGAGTTGAATTTGAAGCAGTATTGGAAGAAAGTGCTACAAATTTTTCCACTAAATCAATTAATTTAACCATATCAAAATTAGTTGCTTTTAATTGTGCAATTAAATCATCATATTTGTATTTTGAATCGATTCCATTATATAAGTTTCTTGTTGGTAAACTTCTTAAAGAATCAGTAGATCCAAAAGGTTGACCAACACTGTTATTATTATTATTATTACTTGAATTATTTGGTAAGAGTTGTGGTTGATTCATTGGATAAAAATTTGGTAATTGATCCGATGTAGTAGAAACAAATCTGTTACGATTTTCATTACAAATATTATTTGTATTTTGTTGTAATGAAGACGGCGTAAGTTTTGGATTACTATTACTATTTTGTCTTTGTATATTTGTGTTAGTATTATTGGAATTTTTTTTACCTGATGAAGAAGAAGGTGAATCTGTTGAAGATGCAGAAGAAGTATTATTTTTATTATTATTATTTGATAAAGAGGAGATATTTTTTGAAGAAGATCGTCTTTTAATCAATTTTAAAGATTCTAAATCACCTTTTCTAAATAAATTAGCACTATGTTTAAATTCCCAAATCTTAACAGGTTCATCAATTAAATTTTTTTTATCATTTTTAGTAAAAGTATTGGTTGGAGTTTCATAATTTGTATGTTCCAATACACTTGTATCAATAATATTATTAACTTTATGAAATCCATAAATATTTAATTGTCTTACAAAACTAGTAATATTAGTATGTTTAAAATAAGTAGCTAAAGCTTTACTAAATTTTTCATTTGGTTTAATATGAAATGAAACACCATCATCTGACCACCAAATAAGATCTTTTAAATCATCATCTTGTAAAATTGTATATAATTTATGAATAAAGACAGTATTTTGATGTGGTTTACCATTTGATGAAGATCTTGAAGTTGAATTTTTAGTATCGTTTGTTATTGAAATATCTTCCTTCATGATCAATGTAAGATCATATAACTTTGGAAAGAGTGTATGTGAGGAGGAAGATGTATAAAGATATGGGAACCAATAACAAAAAGGTTAAAAGTAGTCGATGGTTTACTCAAAAGCGAAAAAAAAATAGTAAATAAATAAACAAATGTAGGGTATTGAAGTTAGTTCAATATATGCGTATTGGATGGATGAAGATGGAATAGATATATTTGCAATAATAAAGAGATTCCTAAGTCGATCAAATATATAAGAAAAAGTGAAAAAAATTGAAAAGATAAGTTGTAATTATTGGAATATGTAGATATTAAAATTTTGAAGAAGGTAAAACAAACAAAATAAAATCACCACGACAACAACAAAAATTTGGGAAAGGAAAATGGACAATAGTATAAATATTGTTAATTTTTTTTTTAATTATATTAAAGTTATTTTCGAAAGAAAGAAAGAAAAAAAAAAAAAAAGAAAGAAAAAACTTTTTGAGTTTTAGATTGTGAAAGAATCTATTATTATTGCTATGAAATTAGTGGGGGGAGCAAAAAAGATTTTTTGAAGGGAGACAATTTTTTGTCCGTTCTTGAGTGAGAGAATTGGGAATAAAGCACATAGTGGAAGGGAATTTTGTAACAGAAGTTAAGTGATGTTTCTTAGGAAAAAAAGAAAAAAATTCTTTTCATCTTTTTTGGAAAATCTTCCACTTTCCTTTGAGATCAAGAAAAACAATAAGATCAAGAAAAGACAATAGAATTGAAGGCAACGCGAAGAAAACCCGCAGGAAAAATTTCCCAGTGGGGCACGCGGGAGAACAATAGCGGAACAATGGGAAGATAGCCTGCGGCTGCTCGGAAAAACTGTGCGGAAAGTCCTCAAGGCAAACAATAGCCGGCATTGTTTTGTGGCCATAAACGATCTCAAGTCTTTTATAATAATAGTTGTACTTACTGGTGAGTTAACACAAGTATTCTTTCCATGAGGAATCTTTATGATGAAGAACAGTAAAGTGTGTTTGTAGAGAAGGAACTGTAAAAACAATGGATTGAGTGTGGTGGGTCAGAGTTAAACCCTAAACAAACTACCAACCTCATGATCTTTTCCCTTTCCGGAAACTGCAGACTCGTATCCAACGACTCGAAACAATACTGCCCAAACAAAAGCGGAAGCGGAAACGGGTCAACCACAATAATACGTCGATGAATTCTTTTTGAAACAACAACAAAATTAAAAAAAAACAACTCGGATTGAAAATTTTCACCGAATCTTTATTTCATTTTAAAGGCACTAAGAACTTCTGGTGACAAAAAAAGTTTTCTTTAAATTAAAATATGTTTACGTATGATATTTTCAAAATTGATAAAAAAAGTCTATTATATTAGTAATATCTTCTCTGTTGTTATTTCCTCCTTTAACTTGCATATTCTTTTATTTTGTTAATTAATATTGACAGAAAATAATAATGTATATTATTCGAAATGTGGGAAAATAAAACTTTAATAACCTTCCAAGGAAGGATTATATCCTAAACAATACAATATTACATTTCCCCCGTTTTAATTTTGTCTAATCTCCATTTCTTTCCTTTTTCTATTGCCAATTAGATGTTTTTTCTAGATCTAGAATATTTTTTTTTTATTTTTATTAGCGTGGAATCAGCCTCAACCTTCTTAATACCTTGCCAAGAGGTCACCTAACGTTGTTTTCCTCCCACAGAGAAACTTTCTCAACATATTAAGACAATACAAAAAGAAAATTAATCATACCACTAGAAATTTTTTTTATCAACGAATTTTTTGAATAAAAATGTACTCACACTATTTTCCTATTCCAGTAATAAATAGCAGTAATCATAATAAATTGGTGTTTCAGAATTCATTTTAATTAGGCAAAGAAGGAAGAAAAGATATCATGCATTTTATTACTGTCAAAATACCTTCTTTTCTTTTCTTTTCTTTTTTATTTCTTTCCTTTTTCTCTATCTTCATAAAATATATGATTCTTTAAGCTGGTTGGATGATGGGTGACCCATTATTTGTGTCTACAGTGTGGGGAGGAAGAGGATAAAGGAAATTGACCAATAACAACTACCCACGTTCCTTTTCTCCCGTTCTCTTTTACTTAGCCGCCCATCTTTCTTACTAAGTTATATGAATAGGCAAGATCTATTTCATTAAAAATCAACAAATACACCCCCTGTTCTTTTCCAACCCCTATCTTCTTAACCATTATATCGGTAAGAACTTTAAACCATTCGAATTTGCTACAATTCAATTGTATATTTACTATTTATTACAATTGATGAAAGAAGACAAGTTGTAAACAATGCAAAAGAAGGAATATACAGTATCTGTTTTTTTTGACATGTTTTTAAACATTCTTCAATTCTCCTACTTTTATTAATCAATATTCAATCAATAATCCCCTTAAATCCAAACAAACCAGCTTTTAGTAACCTTTTATATCTAATTGACTCTGTTCATTACAGCTCTTAATTTCTTTTTGAATTTTAACGGCGACTTTGGCATGTTAGGGTTGGGTTTGGATGGGTTTAGGGCTGCGCTCGACGAGATTAGGTTTCACACGAAATTTAGGGTTTACCGGGTAACATCTCCTTTCCATAATATTGAAAAATGACAATTTAAAACTTTAAAGAGCCAAACCCCAAAGGTATTCCAATTTACAACAAATAGACACCATAAACAAGTGTTACCAATTGGTTCAAGGATTAATATAATTCAAATTATTGTAAACTATCCATTTTTTTTTATCAATTCTTTTTTCACGGTGTAAAGAATAATGGATGAAGGTATTAAAGCTTTAATGGAAATGGGGATACCCACTGATGTTGCCACTGATGCTATGCAAAAGACTAATGGTAATTTAGAAAATGCTGTCAATTTTATCTTTTCTAATGAATTATCAGATAATGTGTCAACGGTGGAACCACCACAACCACAAACCAATAATAATCCATTTCTCAATAATGATGATGATAATAAAGGATACGTTCAATTGAATGAAACAAATCCAGAATTAAAACCAGGTTATCTTTCACATATAATTGATAATAATAATAATAATAACAATAATACCACACCATCATCAGAAGATTATCAATATGATTCAACTTCAAATTCAAATGAAGTTACTAATATAGCCATCGATCCATCTTCTACTCCATCATCATCAACAACTACTACAACAAGTACTCAAGACAATTTGCCAGATTATAATATAATGAAACAACCTATAAATAAAGAAAATATATTAAATCCAACAATACTTTTACCATTACCACCAAATAGTTTAATTGAAAATTATTTAGCTTTAATGGGTTGGATTGTGGCAAGATTTATACCTAAATTTTTTTTATTACCAGATTTTAAAGATTTAAATTATGATTCAAATTGGTTTAAAGGATTAACATTAAATCAACCTTTGGCCAAATTATTAAATAATAATACTATTGTCCAGGATAAAGATTTATTAGATGAAAATTTAATTAATGATATTCAACCTGAATCATTATGGCAATTACAAAAATTAATCTCAATAATTAATGATCCAAATTCGAAAAGATCATATATTTCAGCAAGTATTTTTTCATTAACTTTTGATAATCAATTAAGATTAAAATTACAATCTACTGATAGATTAAATGAAATTTTACCCACTTTTATCAGATCATTATTAATGAATTTGGAAAGTTGTCCCAAGATTAATAAAACTTTAGTGATTGAAACTTTTATCTCTAGAGCATCATATAGACAAAATGATAAAGAGCCAGAACAAGAAACATATATTATGTTATTGCATTTCCCACCAGAAGAATATGATACAAATTTATATAAGATGTTTAATGCATTATTATATCCGGATGATGATGAAGATGAATTAGATATGGATGATAATAATAATAATGCAGAAAATTCTTTAAAGGATATATCACCATTTTTCACAATTATATTTAGTGAAATGGATGATATGACTGAGGAAGATATTTCATTACCTGAAGGTGTTGATATTCCATTTGAATTCTATCCACAATTATATACAATGGCGACAAAGAATCAATTAATTAAACATATAATTACAAAGAGGAAACAAGCTCAAATTAAATTAAAACAAAATTTACATGAAATTCAAACATTGAAAAATTTTCAAGGTAAAGATATATTAACTGTTATAGAAAGTAGTATTAAGTATATGGAGAGTGATAATAAATTAGAACAAACCTCATATCTAAATTCTTTAAAGGTAATTAAAGATGAGATAACAAATAAATTAAAAATTTTAAAGGATGAATATAAAGAAATTACCAATAAATTACATAATGAATGGAATTTGTCACATCCTGAATATCATATTATTGAATCTGCTAAGAAGATGGGATTAATTGACGAACCATTTTTGTTAATAATGATTACAATTTCACCATACTTTTATTTTATAAGAGATAAAACAGATATGATGAAATGGTCCTTGGTACAAAGTAATACATATGGTACTGATTTTCAAATAATAAATAATTTAGATGAAGATAAAGTCAAGGAGACAATAAAGAAATATACAACAAGACCAAATCAAACTCCAATTATGTTTAATTATTGTAAAAAGAGTCATATAAATTCTGATTCTGAAATTATTGAAATGATTAATTCAAATGAAGGTTGTAAACGATTTATGGAATCTGATGAAGCATGGTTTAATGAGAATGCGATAGATGAGGGATCGATGGAAGGCAATTTAATAGATGATTAAATGAGATCACATACAAATATTATTCATTATTTTTTTTTTATCTGCTATATAAATACTAGGTTACATATTTTTTTTATAGAATCCTCATGCTAGATATTCATTTTTAAAGATTATTGATAACAGCCTCTGTAAATGAAGATGTAGTAGCAGATCCACCTAAATCACCAGTTCTATTCTTTGGACTTGAAGCAATTGTAGTCAATACAGCATTTTGAATTTTATTAGCATGATCATTTAATCCCATATGTTCTAACATCATTACTGAAGATAATAATAATGCGGTTGGATTTGCTTTATTTTGACCAGCAATATCTGGAGCAGATCCATGAACAGCTTCAAATATAGAAATTTCATTACCAATATTTGCTGAGGGAGTTAAACCTAAAGAACCAGCACTTAACCCAGAATTTAAATCTGATAAGATATCACCATATAAATTTGGACATACGGCAACAGCATCAGTATAGGAACCAGGTTGCATAACACAATTTAATACGGTATTATCAATTAATTCAGTTTCTAATTTAATATCAGGATATTGCTCACTTAATTCTTTAGCTACATTAACGAAGAGACCATCAGATAATCTTTGAATAGTAGATTTATGTACCACTACGACTCTTGGTCTACCAATGGCTTTTGCATATTCAAAAGCATATCTGATGACACGTTCCGAGGCATCACGTGTGATTAATTTAATTGATTGAACTACACCAGGCACTACAACATGTTCAATCCCTGAATATTCACCTTCAGTGTTTTCTCTAATAAGTACTAAATCTACATTATCATATGTAGTCTTAAACCCTTTAATAGATTTAGCAGGTCTTACATTAGCGAAAAGGTTAAAAGTCTTTCTTAAAGTCAAATTCAAAGATCTATGACCTTTACCAATTGGAGTAGCCAATGGACCCTTCAATGCAATTCTATTCTTATTTATAGATTGTACTGCAGGGTCCGGAATTGTAGTCAATCCATTAACCAAGATAGGGGAAACGTCACAAAATTCCCAATTAATGGGAGCTTTAGCAGCAGCAAAGATATCTTTCACAGATTGTGAAATTTCAGGCCCAATCCCATCACCTTCAATAAACGACACAGTATATTTCCCTGTGGTTGTATCTGGTTTCCCAGTGAAGCTACCAATTTTAGGTTGATTCTTGATGGAAGTAGCCAAATATCTTCTTACCGAACTTCTGAAAACCGTGTTTCTTAGCATATTTCTTTATTTTCCTGTACCGTCTTACTTCCCTCTTGACAACCTCCGTTAGATGTGCCAACCTACTTGTTGCCAACCTTTCGAGCTCTGCTTCTTTTATACCTCATCGCACAACCTTTAAATTCCTCGAAACGCCGTCACTGCAAAATTATTGGTCACAAAGCACCGAATTCTCGGCCGGCCGAAATTTCGGACTGGTCACGTGGCTTCTTCGGCCGAACCCGTCGGCCCAAGTTTCCTTTTTCGGAAATTGTGACAACAGTAATACCAATTTTTTAAAAGATAATACTATATTTTATAATATACTTATATAAATATACTTATTATAACAATAAAATAAAAGAGAGATAAATAGGAAAAAAAAAACGTATAATAATAATAAGAGTGGAAATGGTTCATTAATTTCTCTCTCTTAGGTTAAAATAATCATAACTTATCATAATATTCTTGCCAGCCTGGAACTTCTTCCTTCATACCATGTCTCTTACGACCAGCATGAACAATTTCACCAGCCTTTGTGGATGGATCTAATGGATCAGATCCAATGGTGGCCCAATGATCAAACACCATTTGTGGGAAAGCTTGACCACCAGTAGCTTGTCTTAATTCACCAGTAAACCCAAATGATTCATTAACTGGTAGATATGCTTTAATGGTAAATAATGGAGTCCCCGGTCTTTGTTCTTCAGAGACAACTTGACCTCTCTTCTTATTTAACACAGAATAAATACCACCAACTGCATTTTCTGGACATTGAATTTCTACTAAGAAAACAGGTTCTTGAATTCTTGGTTCTGCTAATAAGAATGCTGCATATGTAGCTCTTCTCATTGTTGGGATAATTTGACCACCACCTCTATGAATTGCATCTGCATGTAATGTAACATCTAAGATATTAACTCTAACAGATCTCATTGTTTCACCAAAGATTGGACCTTCCTTTGTGGCCCATTGGAATGCTGCCACAACAGAATCTTTAATTTCATTTAAATATTGAACAGCTTTAGTTTGATCAATGACTAAATTTGGTCCAGTACCATCAGGACCAAAACACCAAATTTTTCTTGCATCAGTAACATCCCAACCATAATCATCAGCCATTACTCTTGCTCTTGTCTTAAAATCATCTCTTGGATTAATTTTACCATCTTCAATAGCTAAAGAAACTTCTTCTTCAATTGGTTGAGCAGTTAAATAAATTCTATTATGTTTATTTGGTGATTTAGATAATGCAGTTTGTGAAGATTGTGATTCAACAGTTTCTCTATATGCGACAACAGGTGGAGAAATTTTTAATGGAACACCTGCATGATCATTTTCTAAATCATTTAAACAAATTTCTAAATGTAATTCACCAGTACCTGCGACAATATGTTCACCAGATTCATTCATATAAGTTAAAACACATGGATCAGATTTAGATAATCTTTTTAAACCTTCAACTAATTTTGGTAAATCATTAGCATTTTTAACTTCCACAGCAACTTCCACCACTGGAGAAACAGAAAATTTCATAACTTTCATATTATGAGCAGTTTCTGATGTGGTTAAAGTACCAGTTTTCAATAAGAATTGATCAATACCGACTAACCCAATAATATTCCCTGCAGGACAATCATCAATTGGTTCAACAAATCTACCCATCATTAAGACAACTCTTTGAACAGCTTTAACGAATAAATCATCTTTTTTACCTGGAATATAATTTGGACCTTGAATTCTAACTTTTTGACCAGATTTAACAGTACCAGCGAAAACTCTACCAAAGGCATAAAATCTACCTTTATCAGAAGTTGGAACCATCTTAGATACATAAAGCATCAAATCAGCTTTTGGATCACAATTCTTAATAGCAATACAATTTGGATCATCAGATGGACCTTCATATAATTGTTCAGCTCTATAAGCTTGTGCAGTAACAGGAGATGGTAAATGCATAACAATCATTTCTAATAAAGCATCAGCAGCAGGTAAGAATTTTCTCATAACAACTTTTAATAAAGCTTTACCTTCTAAATCTTTTTCTTCATTTTTCAAATTAATTTCTAATTTTTCTAATAAAATTGGGATTTGATCAGTCTTAAAATTCATAATTGCTTCAAATAATCTGAAAATCGGATCCAAAACAAACATATTGAATGCTCTTTCTAATGGTTTCCCATCATGATCAACATCTTTATTTGTCCAATGTTTAGTCTTGGGATTAAAATAAACATCCCCCCATAATTTATCCATCATTTTACTCTTATCGACACCGAATTTTTTAGCATAACGTTCAGCAAATTGTCTAATGGTGAAAGCCCAACCATGTAAACCTGAACCAAATGCTACAGTACCCTTTGATGGATCCACTTGAACATCACCAAGAACATCATCAGCATATGTTGAGACAATAACATTAACAGATTCCACAGTTCTTGCAAAAGATTGATATAAATCTTCCTTTGTGACTTGTAATTCTAATAAAGCTCTGTCAACCTTGTTAATAACCACAACAGGTTTAATTCTTTCACCTAAAGCTTGTCTTAACACGGTTTCAGTTTGAACACAAACACCTTCAACGGTATCAACAACGACTAAAGCACCGTCAGTGACTCTTAAAGCAGCAGTAACTTCAGAAGAGAAATCAACATGCCCGGGGGAATCAATTAAGTTAATTAAGAAAGAATTCCCATCAGTCTTTTGCTTAATATCTTTCACTTCTTCTTCTGGCATTTCAGAATAAAGAGAAATAGCAGTAGATTTAATAGTAATACCTCTTTCTTGTTCATCCTTTCTTGTATCCATAAATCTTGCCTCACCGGCTTTAGCAGCAGAAATAATACCGGCTCTTTGGACCAAAGAATCAGTTAAAGTGGATTTCCCATGATCGACATGAGCAATAACCGACATATTACGGACATTGGTGACATGGTCCATCAGACCACGCATTTGTTCCACCGTAAAGGCAACCATAGTTTAAAAATAAAGTGAAATAAAATGAAATAGACAATTTACAAACCAACCAAGCTATTAAGAGTGTATTATAGTGGTTGCAATGTGTTGTTGTTATATTATTTCTGAGTGTGAAAGCAACAGTAATAATAATAAAAAAAAAAAGGTGAGAAGTAAAGAAAAGAAAAAACCCAGAATTCAATAATTTCAGTTGCTTAAATACTCACAAAACCAGGGGGGTTGAAACTGCCATCAAAATGTAATTGAAAAATGTCAAATTGCACTCTTGATTTATCATGGAATTTCCAATATTTTTCATCATTGCTTTTAAAACCACGTTATTTTAATTTTTCAGGGGGCGGTTTTTGGGCAAGTGGGAAATTCACGCAAAGTTGGCGCGGCCGAGGAATCGAACGGCGGCTTTGGGGTTGCAGTTGTTCTCTTCTGGCAGTGGTGACGTTGGTGATGGCTGTTCCTCCTGCTCCTGCTGCTTGATGAGGTCGTTGGTGTCCTTCAAGTGACGGGTGGTGGTGGTCCATGTGTCGTTATCCCGCTGTTGAGATGGTTCTAGCGTATGTGGGGGGTTAGGGTGGCTGTTTAAATGGTCTCTTCCTAAGCGAGATAATCCACCTTCTACGTCCATGGATCTTATCCCATTCCGAGCTCGCTCCATCACATTCAATTTCTTACGTTCATATTCAATATTCTTGGTGATATACTCTTTAATACTACGTTTAATCCATCCATCATACCAATTTAACCAAATTTTACGTTCATTTTCCATATTGATGGTCATTCTTTGTAATTTTAATGTAAAATTTTGTTCTAATTTAATTACATCTTTTAAATCTCTTATAGATTCATTCAATTTCACTGGATCAATATCACGTTTATTCCGATTCTTGCGTGCACGTTCTTGTTTTATTTTACTTTGTTTTTGTAATTGAATTAAATCCTTCATGACAAAATGTCGATCTGTTAACGATTCTTTCACCCCATATGTCTCTTTAATAATCCATGTTAACCCATCATATAACGTGGCTAAATCCATAGTACATAATATACTATTAATATCACTCACTGTAATCATTATCTTACCAAATTTTTCATATGGTAATGATAAAATTGATTCAGACTCATTCTGTTTTAAAAATTGGGTAAGCATAGCATTCAATCTAATAAATTCCTTCCCCAATGTAGTTTCTTCTTGAACCAATTGATTCTTAGTCTTATCCATAACAAGCATACAATCTTGTATATTTTGTAATAATTGATACAAGGTTTTAATCTCGGGACGAAATTCTGCTAACAATAAATTACTATCGTATGGTGGTGGGAACTGTTTCATTGTTTGTCTCTTTAACCCATCATATCTAGTCAATTTCATATTTTGTACCTCATCATTCTTATTAATGGGCCGATAGGTATTAAAATCACTCTCGATAAATATCATAAATTCTTCATTACTAACAATCAATGGATCGACACAAACTCGATCAAACCAAAGTTGATATTGATACAATACAGAATCATAATCTTCTTGATTTTGAATACCATAATGAGTATAAGGTAATGGTATAGTGGGGACAAAACATTCTAATACATTTGAATTTAAAAATTTATAAAGCTCTTTAAATTCTTGTACTGTCTTCTTAATCTTCATAACATGTTGTTTACGAAAATATTTTATATTTGTATCATATTGGAATATAATAGTTGGATTTTCACGTTTATTTGATATATTACCAACACGTTCCATTGCTGTAACTTTAACATTAAAATAATGTGATGGAGTGGAATTGAAAAGTTTATACTCGGGTAAGAGTGTTTCTACGTCAGGTTGTTTATCCTTTTGAGGTGAAGATGGCGTTGTCTTATCCGAATCTTCATTCACCACCGGTAGATCACTTGTACTTTCATGAGTCCCCTCACTGGAGACCTGTTCATTTTCTTCAAATGGGTTATGTTCCATTTCATCAGCATTAAAATAAGGTACACTAGAAGTCATTGCCGTGTTAGTTCCTTTGTTTTTTAACAGTTCATTACAATTTGTCCAAGTTTACAATTTGATGTTTTTGATAATTTTTTTTTTCACTACTGTTATTTACTGTTCCAAGGTGCAACAAGAGTGATGGGTGGGTGAGTGTTATACTGTATCAATGAGTGTGTGGGTGATACTGTTAACCCTGTGACATGTTTCTTGTACTGTAGTGTTGGGTATTACAATCCTTCGCGCAAGTGTTATTCGCACCACAGCCACCCACCCTCATCTTGATCTCACTACAACACATAAACTCAAGTACACAAGTACACAAGCATACATCTAACAGACCACCTAGCACTCACCACAGCCACCCCTCCCAACATCCCCCTCTTCACTCCACTTGCAACCACCTTGTCACCCTCTTTTGAACAAAATTTTTTCAACCTGCAATGAAAAATTCCACTATAAAAACAGTGTACCACATACATTATAAACTGGGTGTCTTGAACCAATCACAACCATAACCACCCACTCAAAACATGACTAGATTAAACAAATTCACGCAAAACATTAAAGCTATAATATTCGATATGGATGGAACCTTATGTCTTCCACAACCATGGATGTTCCCAGCAATGAGACAAGCCATTAATCTTAATAACAAAGATAAAGATATTTTACAATACATCGAGGAATTACCCACACTTCATGAAAAATTACTCGCGGAGAAACAAATTCATGATGTCGAAGTGAAAGCCATGATGGAAATGGAACCACAACCTGGCCTTATTGAATTAATGAAATTTTTAACATTGAATAATTATAGTAAGAATATATGTACAAGAAATATTTTACCACCAGTACAGAATTTAATCGATAAATTTATACCGGGGGAATGGTCACAATTTGATTATATATTAACTCGTGATTTTAGACCCACAAAACCAAATCCGGATCCATTATTACATATTGCTAAATCATTAGATTTACAGCCACAACAATTAGTTATGGTCGGGGACTCATTTGATGATATGAAAAGTGGACATTCTGCTGGTTGTTTCACCATATTATTGAAAAATCATGTTAATGGACATTTAATGTCTGAACACAAAGACTTAATTAACGTGGCCATAGACAACTTGGCAGAGATAATACCACTCTTGCAGGGGGAAGAATCCTTGCAACCAGCCACCATCTAAACCCATTCTTATATATAAAATATATAACTGCTGTATATTTTGATCTCATCGCTCGAGCAAAGAACAATACAAAAATTACCCAAAACGGCAATGACACATTCTGAAAATCTCGAAAAAGGCAAAAAAAAAAAAAAAAAAGAAACAAATT
>PPOL03000060.1:0-64356 GCA_003708905.3 Monosporozyma siamensis
CACCTTTAGAGTATCGTCATCTTCCTTATTCATAGAAAATCATTTCTTGAGGGCTACAAGGCACCATTTTTTCTACTCTTTCCAACAAACCCTGAATCCACTACCATTTTGTACTGTTCTTATAGGCGTAATTGCCCTTATATACCCTTGTAATGCCCTCTTTCCACGTAGTTCATCGCCTTTGACAGCTCGAGAAAGCTTTAATTCAAAAATATTTCACTTTTAAAAGCTGCGCCAGTATGACGTTATTGACTTGTACACAGTAGATAGAAGCAAAATATAGCCAAGTGAGCTGTTAAACCACTAATAAGTCCCCGTTTTATAGATATTAGAGGTGTGATGCGGTTGCCTGGTTCAAATAACCGGTATTCTGGGTTGGCTAGAGACGAATCTGACGCCACTCGGACTGAAACTTATAATATCATCAATAATAATAATAATGATAACACGACTAATACTGTAGAGGATAGTCTCGACAGTTTGCATACTGTGGATCTTGAACAACAACCTTTTGTGACGGCTACTGATGGTGAAATATTGCCTGCAAACCCACCTGTTTATGAAGATTTAGCTGACATTGAACCGATGGAATTACAAGAACCAGAGACAGTATCTCTAAATAGAGAAAATATTAGAGAGAAATTCCATAGGTGTATGAATAATATTAATGATAACGTTATTATTCCAGTGAAATTAAATGTAGTGGATCCATTAGTACAATTGTCTGTCCTTTTACAGGAGAAATCCGATTATTATTTGAATAAAATCGGTAATCCGATCATTTTAAGAAGGCTATTCTATATCATACTGATGTCACTGATCGCCCTTTATGTCATGTCAAGTGGTCTCATGCCAAGTAATAGTGTATCTCATTTTGGTGGGATGTTTTCTGATCATGAATTATTAATTCAATATGCAAGACAATCAATGGATTTATCTAAATTAGAAAGAGATCTTGAATATGTGAGTTCAATGGAACATATTTCAGGTACAAAGGGTGATATTGCTATTGCTAATTATATTGAAGAGTCAATGGATGCTAATAATTTGAAAATTATTAAAGAATTTAAATATATGGCATATTCCGATTATCCAACTGAAAATTCTACTTTATTGTTACATTTAAATGATGATGATACCACTGAAATTGAATTAAACAGAAATAATTTCAATCCATTATCACCATCGGGACAAGTTGAGAATGTTAATATAGTATATGGGTATGATGGATCAAAAGAAATATTAGAAACTTTAAAACAAAATAACTATTTCGACTCAGATTTTATACTCTTACTAAGATATGATTTGTTTCCCAATGAGCAAATTGTTCTTGCTGAACAATATGGTGCTAAAGCTATTCTGTTTATATCTGAAAAGGGTGCAGATAACGATTTAATTCAACAAAAATCTGTCTCGTTACCACAATATGGGACGGGGGATATTTTGACACCAGGTTATAATGGTCCATTACTTGATGAAATCGATATTTCTGATGCCAGAAATGTGGCTAATATTCCCATCATGCCGTTATCATATAATCAAGGTCATAAGATCTTGAAAATTTTAAAGGGGAAGGGTATCAAATTTCAAGATGATGAATATAGTGGTTCTAAAGATTTCAAAATTGATTTAAAAGTGGAAATTGCTACAAGAGAACGTCAACCTGTTTTTGATATCATTGGTAAGATCGAAGGTAGAGAACAAAATGATAAAGCTATTGTCATTGGTGCTTCTAGAGATTCAACAAATTTTGGTGCTAGATATCCTGGTTTTGGTACCGCGGCGCTGTTATCCTTAGTGCAAATATGTCAAGAGATGAAATATAAATATGATTGGAAACCATTAAGAAATATTTATTTCATTTCATTTGGTGGTTCTGAATTTAATTATGCGGGTGCTACAGAATTAATCGAAGAAAGGATGACTGCTTTAAGAGATGAAACTTTTTCATTTATTGATATTAGTCAACTTGGTATATGGGATGATACTGCTAAGGATTTAAACATTCAAACACATCCATTATTACATGAGTTCTTCAAAAGTGTTATTCCCACGCATGGATTCGATGTTGATGTAGAACATATTCAACAATACGGTGATTGGATTCCATACTTAGCCAATGGTATCCCTAGTACTGTGATCTCTAACCCATCTGTGAGAGATAGAAATTTACCCATTGATACTAGAGGTGATACATTTGAAACCCTGAAGGATCAATTACATGACACGGAAAAGGGTGAAATTGCAGAAGAATTGTTATTATACACATTTGAAATTCTATTAAAATTATCTGATTACCCATACATTCAATTTGATTTAGTTAAATTTGGTGATGTGATGTTAGGTGCTTTACATAATTTACAAGATGAAACGGGTCACAAATTGAATTCCAACTTGGCAGAAGAGAGTTTGATGTTATGGAAGAGGATTGGATTGGAATGGGAAGCATGGGTTAGATCATGGAGTCACATTGTAGTGGTACAAGATGGGATTGAACCTTCATTAATATCAGTGAGTAGATGGACTTGGAATAGAAAATTGTCAAATATTGGTAGACGTCAATTGGCATTGGAAGGTTTACCAGATAGAACTTTTTACAAAAATGTACTTTTCTCACCTACAATGTGGACGGGCAAATACGGTAATGGACATTGGACCTTCCCAGGTGTCAGAGATGCTATCGACAAGGGTGATTGGGATACTGCCCAGGAACAAATGGATATTGTAGGGAATGTTCTTAAGAAATCTGCTGAAATGTTCATTGAAGAAAACGATGAGGACAACATTTACCACTAAAACTTCCACATCTTTTTGTACAATAATTTAGATAATATATACTGATCTGTTATTCTCTTTAATACATTCATAGACATAGAATATGCTTCCTTATCTGCACCTTTCATGGTTGCGTCGTCTTCGGATTTATTCTATACAAAATTCACATTTCTTATTAAGTGAAAAAAAGGTTAAACGATGAGAAGCCACTTCTACCAATTGATGACAAATACGTTGCTCGAACCAGTGATCGAATAACGAATTCCTTCGAACATTTGGCTATAGATACAATAGCGTACACATGTCTTTTGTTAGAAATTTTTTCTTTGGTAGTAAAGAAGAGGACCCAACTGGATTAAGTAAAGAATGTCCACCACAAGATAATGCACCCGATCCATTAGTGGAAGGTATATTTTACCCACGAACACTATATAAATTCAATGGACATGACGATGAAAGAATATTTATTGCTATAAAGGGTAGAGTCTATGATTGTACAAATGGGAGATCATTTTATGGACCCAGCGGACCTTATAATAATTTTGCCGGTAGAGATGCATCTAGAGGACTTGCTATGAATTCCTTTGAGGAGTCAATGGTGAAGAATTGGGATGAACCAATTGATGATTTGGTTGGGTTGACAGAAAAGCAAGAGACTGCTTTAAACCAATGGTTGGATTTTTTCGATAGAAAATATCCATGTATTGGTACTTTAGAGCCTGAACCAGGTGTTAATATCACTGCTGAAGAGGCAGCAGATAATGAGGAAGAGGAAGAGGAAGAAGAGGAAGAGGAAGAAGAGGAAGAGGAAGGGAGTGGTGATGACGACGACGAAGAGGAAGAAGAGGAAGAAGAGGAAGAAGAAAGTGATGAAGATGATGAGGATGAGGAAGATTAAACGATAACAGTGGTATTGACTACCAACATATACTTTAACAAGTACTTTTAATTTATTTAATTACAATAAACTATTCCTAAAAATGTATATACGATATGAATACTTAAAATATATTTACACAACGGATCTCAACCTAAAATATTGTTTGAATGGTGGACAATGCTTATGGGATAAAAGCTAAACTGTTTGACAGTTACTAACTTTGTTTCGACTTTCTGCTGGGATTCTTGAAACAATTCACTTTCTAGATTTTGAATATTAATCATTTCTTCATTTCTTACTTTTAGAGAGGTAATTGAGTCAATTCTTAAAGAACAATTTTTGGTGAATTTAATAAATGTTGGCTCTTGATTTCCTTTTCTTTTTAGTGGGAAACTTCTAATGGTATTTTTATTATGAAAGATAACCCTTACGTCAGCGTCTTTCTCAACCAAATTTTTAATTGATCTTACCGTGGTGACACATTTAAATCCATTATCCTTTTGATCCTTTGTTTCCTTTTGATCCTTTGTTAGCCGTGCCACATTATAATTGAATAGTTTTAGTTTAAATTTTCTCTTCATTAAATGTAATCGAGACATTTTACTTCTTTCCAGTATATTTATAGTTGGCACTTCTTCACAATCATGATTGAAAGTAGCGATTAATAATGGTTTAGTATTAATATTCCCATGTAAAAATTCTGTTCTTAGGGAAAATGAATCTTCAACCCTTAAACCTGAAACCGGAGTGTTTGGAAAATTGTTTGCTAAATGTTTTTTCTTATAAAGTCTATGTAATATATGAATTCTTTTCCTTCTTTTCCAATCATTACATTGCAATTTCCTCTTCAAATTAATAAAAAAAATTGGGATTCTTAATGACTTGGATCTTCTTCTTGGTGGTGGTGCTCTCATTCTTAATTTGCCTTGCTTCTTTATGTTGGTACTTGGAAATTGTGACACTTTGAATCAAATTTGTCAAAGCCTTTTAATTTTAATTATTTTTTTTCTTGATGGAAAACAATTTTTACCCACAAAAGTTAAATAAAAGATAATTATATCGAATTTTAAAATAATAAATTTAATAATATATAAAAAAGTCTTAATTAATAATATAAATGTTTTTCAACCTATTGAATAAATGCTTCTCTTGGAAGATTGTTAACGTTCATTTGGAAATTCTTTACAGATTGATCAAAATTCCAATTACTTTGTTCAGCTAACATACATGTGTATTGATAGTTTAATTTTGTCACGTCATGTAATCTCTTGACTAAATCAATTTGTTGTGGTTGTAAATTAATGTTTGGTGGTAATTGTAACCCTGGAGTAGGTGATACGCCTGATGTGGGAGATATGGATTGAGGTGACACTATGTCAGCAGTTGCCACTGATTCGGTGACAGAAGACCATGAATTACTTGTACATGCTCTTATGGTTAACATTTCAGAAGCAATCACAATGGAATTATTCATAGGCACTAGAGTCCATATTCTATCAAAAGATTTCTTTGATAAACGGGTATTATTAGAGGATACTGAATTACTATTGTATGAACTTGCATACCTTCTTGTTCTTTGTGAGGTTCTAACTATATCATTATCAGAACCCCCATTTTTGTTAAATTCTGGCTTGTCAATCTCTTCAAAATATCCGTGTAAACATACCATAAACCCATTTATTTGAGGGAATGCAAATGATTCCATTTTATAATCTATAGGATCATCTTGTAAATGATGTCTTGTCTTAGGGAATTTTTGAAACAAAGTGGCAATCTCATTAGCACCTTTAGCTAAACGAAGTTGACGTGTCCTATCATTTGAAATCTTGGTAATATTTCTTGATTGTGGGATATAGTAACCAAATGCCGGTGTCTGATCACTCTTCGGAACAGTAGAACCTGGTATGGATCCATCAACAGACATGGAAAATTGAGAATCTGGGGTATATAAGGGTAATAATTGATTTCTGTCGTTATCCCAACAATTTAAGAAATTTGTCGCAAATTCACCGGCGGTGGAGCTTAATTGATTATTTTCAAAGAAGAATTGTTGAATCTTAATTGGGAATGTGTATACTGAATTTAATTTATTTGCATCTCTTACCATGACATTATCTAACATGATTAATTTAGGGAAACATTTCAACATTTCATCTTTGTATCCACCATATTTAACCACAGGGTTATTTAACATTAATAACTCTTTTAAGTTGATAAATTTATTCCTCCATGAATCAAACACGGCAGTTCTGGATATTTGATTATTGGCTAAACAAAGATTTTTCAAATTAGGGAAATATCTAGACAGACTTTCCACTGCAGTAATATCTCTCAATTGATTATCTGCCAAATTCACACTCTCCACTATAAGTTGAGGTTCTTCTGAGGCAATTTTAATCAATGCAGGGAAAGTTCTTGATCTTGTTGCAATATTAGCCAACATCCCCTTTGCTTGCAAATCTGGGTCCCTATATAAATCTGCCAAGTTTAACATCTTATTTTGGAAATCATATCTTTTCAGTATAACATTTCTAAGGAATTCTACAGTATTTGATGTTGAGGGGACTCTACCACTCATAATTTCCACTCTTAATTTATTCCCAGCAAAGGCAATCCCGTCACATTTCATCACTTTATCAGCTTGTATTCTATTAGGCACCCACCCAACAATCAAGGGACCCTCTAGAATAACATTTTGTAAAGTTATACCCGTATTCCTATAAATGAAATTTAGCAAATCTGCCTGATTCGAGTTTTGCCAGTGTCTAATACCCAGTTTCACCATCGTAGAAATTTCATTCACATCCTGGGACGGTTGTTGTGTCATCCCACTACCACCACTTCCAAACATATTACCAGCACTGCTACTCATACTGTTCATATTAACATTATTTCGAATGGCCATCCCTAAGAGATTTCCCGTGCTAACCGACTTGTTCATCGTTCACCTTGCAATTTTTTCACCAACTAACCTGTTTATCCTTATTTTGCACAGGTTATTCACCACTTTACAAACTTTGCAACCCCTTAGCTCATTTAAACCAACCTTCAAAAGCGGTAATTAGCAGTGAATAATTTGCATTTAACGGTCATCTGACTTCCAAAAGTACTTCAAAAAGTCACGTGATTTTCTTGCAAAAAAAAAAATGGCAAAATTTGAAAAATTAAAATTGACGTCTCGAAAGCAAAATTAAAGACATCGAGAAGTTGTAATTATTGCTTGAACATTGGTTCTTAAACCTTGCTATTGGTTTCAATCAGGGTGTAGAAACAGGTTGTTGTCTCGTACCTGCATAAACACAAGAAGAAATGGCGTTAAATTACGACTATGACGAAACAAGTGAGACTTGGCCATTTTTTTTATTGACCGTGATCCTTATGGTGTTAATACCGCTCACGGTGTGGCAATTGGTATGGATAGTACGTGGTGATACTGCTGCTTGGGAGGAGAAGAAGGAGGGCAAGAAGAAAGCTTCTGATTCTGGAAATGAAGAAATTATGAGCCCATTGAATGAGAAATATACTTTATCCAATATCAAGACATTCCGTCATAAATTCCTTAAGAATAATGGAAACAAACTTTTTAACAAGTGGAACCTTGTTATTATACTTGGTTGGTGTTTAGTGGCCTTTTTGGTCCAAAGAATTAGTGGGAATGATGCCATCAAGGAATCTACGGCTGGCTTATTCGATCCATATGAACTTTTAGGTATCTCTAGCAGTGCTACAGATAAAGAAATTAAGAGTGCTTACAGAAAATTATCTCTAAAATTCCATCCAGATAAATTACCAAAGGATTTAACCGAGAAGGAGAGAACTTTGTTGGAAGATTCTTATGTTCAAATTACTAAAGCTTATGAATCTTTAACTGATGAATTGATTAGAAGTAACTATTTGAAATATGGCCATCCTGATGGTCCACAATCTGTCACTCACGGTATTGCCTTACCAAGTTTCCTTGTGGATGCTACATCTTCTCCATTATTAGTTGCTGCATATTTAGCCTCTTTTGTATTAATCTTACCTTGGATTGTTTCTAAATGGTGGACTAGAACTCAAGCTTATACAAAGAAGGGGGTTCATACTTTAACCGCATCTTATTTTGTCGACAGATTGGTCAATTATAAACCAAGTGAAGTGATTACCATTAATTTGATTATTAGTTGGTTAGCCAACGCACAAGAATTTAAAGATTTTTACCCTGAATTAACACCAGCTGATTTTGAAAGATTATTACAAGATCATATTAATCGTAGAGATAGTGGTGATCAAAATGAAATTAAATACAGAATCGTCGCAAAATGTCATTCCATTTTATATGGTTTATTAGATGTTACATGTGCTTTTAGAAATACTGAGGCTACTATTATGACTTTAAACACTTTTAAATGTATTGTACAAGCTGTTCCATCTTTAAATGATGGTGAAATTTATCAATTACCAAATATAGATAAAGACATTTTCCAAAATGGATCCATTGATGAAATTCATACTTTAGGGAAATTATTTACTTATCAAGATGATAAGATTGGTAATATTCTTGGTATAAAAGATGAAAAGCAATTGAAGGATACTTTACAAGTTGCATCAAATATTCCTATCTTAAAATTATTAAAAGCTGAGTTTGTTGTTCCTGGTGAAGATTGTGTTACACCATCTTCAATTGCTCATATTTCCATTAAAGTGTTAATTAGATCTGCTAAACATAAATTGATTCCAATGGAGAAATTCCCTGCTGAAAGATTCGAAGAATCAAAAGATTTTGAAGATATGAGAGATCCATTTGCTAAAGCTTCTAAAGAACCAATCTTACCATATTCATTTGCTCCACATTTCCCAATAAAAAGACGTAATGCTTGGTGTTGTATGGTTATCTTACAAAAGGATAATAAGATTATTCAAAATCCATTAGTCGTACAAAAATTATCACTGGCAAATTTAAAGAAATCATTTAGTAAATTAGATATTAAGGATTTTGATAAAGACTTTAATCCCGATGAATGGGAAATTGGTACTATTAAGATTCCAATTGGTCAACAAGCTCCACCTGAAAATGGTAATTATTATTTCAGAGTTGTCATTAAATCTACTGATTATTTTGGTTCTGATCTTGATTTAACTATGGTGATGAACGTTCGTGATCCACCAAAAGTGGAAGAAGATCTTACCTCTTACAGTGATGAAGATGAAGAAGATCTTGAAGACGAAGAAGATTTGGATGAAGAAGAAGATTTCAGTGATTACACAGATATTGACACTGATACTGAAGTGGAAGAAGATGCCACTGAGAAGGAATAATCTTTTCGTAATGTACTTTCACCATATATACAACATGACAACTTAAAGTAGATATTTATGTATTAAACCGTTACCATCGTTATAAAAAAGGAATATATAATTTATACGAATCGGGAGCTGTTACAATAGCTCTTTGAAGAGCAATAAAGCAGTGGTGGAGCCTTGAAAGTTCTTTATATTTCGATAGAAACCTTTCGCTGCTTTCAGCATTTGAAATCCGTTGTGGTAATACAGAGAAAGAGCTCTTAAGTTACTCAGTGAAACATGTAATTCAATGCAATGAATACCCCTTTCCTGAGCTAAGTTTTCTGCTTCTTGAATGAGTCTTGTGGCCAAACCTTGACGTCTATACTCTGATTTCACATCCAATACTTCAATATAAAGGGAACAGTCCCGTTCTCGAGTTACAAGACCTCCAATTACCGTCTCTGTCATTGAATCGACCAGTATTTTACCCAAACAAGGTCGTTCTTTCTGTTTACAGAGATTCAAGTACCTGGACAGAAACGCTGGAGGGAAAGCTTCCCATAGAACTTCTCTTTCCAGACGCAACAAAAGACTTGGGGTGGCATCCAGACATTTGAATTGTAACATCACTATTTATCACAGATCTCTTAGAGCTTTAAGAACTAACAAGTTGTTTCAAATTCTTTTGGATCTACTTTCAATAAGTTTTAAACCTTTAACCTCTTTTCAAAGCAACTTAGAGAATACTCCATTATTTCGAAGAAGTAAACAGTCAATATTTATATGGATTGCCTTTACCAGGGATGTGGCAGTTAAGGAAGTTGCTATGTCTAAGACAACCATTACGCTATTATACTCAAACCACAAATGTTGTGAGACCGTTATCAAAGGTTCCCCGGAGATCCAGTTTCAACCTTAATGACTCGTTAGATACCATATTCAACATAAACGCAGGCAAATCCATCATAGTGAATGAGTTTAAGAGTCTGGTAAAGAAATTGAGTGCAAATGCAGTGACATTAGCGGAAGATACAAAGAATCTGGAATGTGTCAAGAAACTGTTGCTCGAGGTGTTGGATCCCCAACATAAGCTTAGACCTGAGAAACCCATAAGAACCATAAGTCAGAGATTAAATGCTGCTATTCGAACCAAGAAGATCAATAATAAGATAATACTCCAACGTATTAAGCGGTTTAAAGAAACTCAACCTATAAATGTTAATGTTCCACTTAAGATGGCTAAACCAAACCATATCACTGGACAAAGTGATACTAAACCATCCCTCTCATTATCTTTAAATTCTAGTGATAACACCAAAACGCAGTTCTTAGAAGTATTGGATAAATTAGAAACTCATCTCTCGAAGAATAAGGCAAATAATAACGACCTTTATCAAATCTTTAGTAATATTCTTGAGGAATCCAAACCAGGCACATTAATGAATTCCAAACATATGAAATCTCCGTCTGGTAATAATATAATCAATCTCAATTATATAGCTTCTTATTTGAATAAGATGGAGAAACAAGAAACACAGAAACAAGCTTTGTTGAAACAACGACAGAGAGTCTATAATTGGAATAAATCTGTTACTGCTATGAGTCAGACAAATAAACTTATCTTAAATGATATCGTTTCCTGGATTAATCCATTTTCCTGGATTTCTAAAAGGAAGAAACGTTCTCATAGCTATCTGTCACATTTGAAAGGTTCCAATCAAACGACTAAACAAGAATTTATGGTTATTGACTTACAAACCCAGAATAAAGATTATTATAATACTAAAATAGCAAGATTACCCATGAATATAGAAAATAAAGATGTGTTTGAAGTGATTAATAACTCTCCTTTGACTCCTGATACCACTCTATCCGTAATCAAAGCTCAACAGGCTAATGATTGGGAATTAATTGGCACTCTTTTCAATGATAAAAATAAAGTTATATTCAAAAAGACAATTGCAATATACAAAACACCATATAGTTCCTATATCTTTAGTGGAATCATTGCATTATTCTCATGCATTTTGGGTTATGAAGCTTATCGAGTAATAGAAAGAAGAAGAGATCTTCCTAGGGAAGAACGGGATCTAGAAGTGTAAATGCCATAAAGCGTTCTTATTTTGTTATTATACATACATTATATATTCTTATTTGAACTTATGAATGCAATTTTACCATTCATTCAAAAAATTCAATGATTGATTCTTTCTCAAAGAACTTTCATCCTTCAAATATTTCTTGGCTTTAATCCTGGAGTAATATATGGGGCAATCAAATGATTCACAATTATCACTTATGATGTGACCTTCTAAATTGGCTTCTTTAGTATATTTGTAAGTGCACGTTCTGCAAATAGTCAATATGTTTTTCAGATTGTTCTCCCTCATCAAATGATCAGTTAAGAGATTTAATGTAGTATTCTTCTTGTCATCATAACATTCTTCACATAGTAGGGATTCTTGGAACATGATTGTATTATTCCCACAGTTGGAACATAATTGAGAAACACCAACATTTTGTTGTTCCTTCTTGGTGATCAAACCATTCTTGGTGGTAAATCTAGTCAAATCTGATTTCCATTCTTCCACATTTATACCTAGAACATTAAATAATCTGGCAAGTGGTGGAATCACCGTCTTATCGATATAATAATCAGCATCTAGAGATAAATCAGGATTTGATAAAAATTCACTTGGTGCTATACTTCGATTTCTTAAAATCTCTCCAGATTTCCCCTTTATAACAACATATGGAACTCTTTCTTTATACTGAGGTTGTGCTCTATGGTCTTTTTCCATTTGCTTCTTGGCAACCAATGCACCTGCAGGAGCAGTACTCTCACTTTTATAAGTCCCCAATTTTACCTCCTTTGCAAAACAAAAATCTTGAATGGATACCTTCCCTTCATATAGTTTCCTGAACTGATATTGAACATAACTTTTCACCATGGAAAGATCACTAGTATTAAATAAAATCTTAATGGCTTTCTCTAGAATTTTCTGTTGCGCTGGATGTCCATCTCTTCGCACTGTTTCAATACCTTTAGAATCAAATATTGGTTCCTTCTGTGAAAGCTTCTCGTATGAGTATCCAACATATCTTTTCTTGGTTACTAAAATACTTGGATGATAAACCTTCTCAAACTTCAGAAATATAGGTTTAGGGTTGTTCTCCGATACCTTAATAGATATTTCGTTACCAATTCTAAATGCATCTTCTTTGGATTTACCTGGTAAATAGATAAATAAACTATCTGTATCACCATAAACTACCTTTGCCCCCCATTTATCATTATTTTCAATAAGATCAATGGCCTTTTCCAAAGTTTCTCTGCCAGTTTGAACAATGGTATCGGCTAGATCTGAACAAGGCATTCTACCAGAGAAAGATGCAGATGCATAACCATAAGTAACATTGGCTAACAATTTTAGGGCTAGTTGTTTATTGTTTAACTGTTTTTTCAAAGATTCATCAGCACTAGGTATCTGGGCCATTGTCTTCTTCACCATGACTCTTATATCTAATATTTCCTCCAACATTTTAGATAAAGTCGACTTTCTCACTGTTTCCTTCGCAAACACCACACCATTTGGTGATATTGTCACATCATCTTTCAATAGTCTCAAAAGATTTTCTTTTAGTGGTATATGGGTAGTACCTATCTCGTTGCTCTTAATGTTTAAAGTGTCAACCCTACCTATCATAGTAGAATAACAATAATTATAAGCAATCATAATAGAAGGATACAATGATTGGAAATCTAAAACCACCAAAGGACTCTTATAAAATGCAGATTGAGGTTCCATGACCAAGGGCACACATTCTAAAGGTTTCTGTTTTCTGACGGATTCTTTACTCGGTGAATTAAGAAGGAAGCTCTCAGATTTGCAAACTCTTACTAAAAATGATTCAACTTTATATTGAGAACCTCTATAAAAGACAGAATTGAAATCAATACCTAGTAATCTAGAAAATTCTGTAGTTCTTGCAATAAAATCATCCTTTTGTAGTAACAATATGTTTGTCTCTACTCGCTTCAGCCAGTAGGAAATGACTGTTTCAAGTTGTGTAACAGTGGATTGTGGCGACCAAAGTGATGTTAAGAAAGCATCTGAGAAATGTGGTAATCGATAATGTAGGACATGGTTTGTTAAATTTTCAATAGTGTATTGAGTTAAGTTGTAACTTGTCCTCATAATTCTCCATATATTTAGCATATATCGTCCAGTAATTGAAATACCGGAAGAATGGGTATATCCCCAAACATCTTTAGATTTATTCCTCCCCTTTGTAACAACTCTTGAAACTTCTTCAATGATGTTAAACTTATGGATCTTTGTGCATCGATCAATGACATAACCCCAAGAGTAATTATGAACTTCAAAGCCAGAGAGGATATCAGGGTCAAATAATAAGATTAAATCTGTCAAAGCATCAAACATTTCAAATTCAGATTCATAGAATGCAACCGTTAAGGGAGCTGCAGCGCATTCTACTTTGTTAACAAAAATCGTATCATTAACATCTTTATTTACAACCATTATTCCTCTATGTTCCATATCCAAATCAAACGGATACGTTTCATCTTCAACAACCCAAAATATCATTTTCACTTCATCCAACATTGGATCTGCCTTTTTGTCATCCCTAGTGTTAATATGAACCTCTAATGACAAATGGGTAAGATGGTTATGAATTTTACTAACCTTTTTTCTTGGATCACCACTGTTAAACTTGTATAGAAATTTATTTTGATGAGTCAAGGCAATATCGATTTGTGATTGAAATTTTTTCTTTTTAATGGAAGTATTTGTCTTTGCAGATTTCTGGACATATTTGTATGAAGGAGGTTTCTTAATATATCTCCAAGTTGTAAACAGATTAGTTTTTATTTTGTTTTCTAGAATAACGTTGTTATCTTCAAATTGAATAGGAATTCGATCAGATAAATGTATAGATGTGATGTCAAATCTTTTCCCAGCATAAAGGTATAATTTATTCTCTAAATCAAGTGGATTACTGAAAAAAGGATCTTTATAATCAATAGTGGGATATCCCTTATCTTCTAAATCGGGTAAAATAGATTTAAAAGTTAATTTTGGTTTTTTATAGACGAATGAATTGTTTCCTTTATAAGTAGAATGGAATTTATCCTTATGAGTAATTGGATTGGAGGATTGAGATTGTGATTCATTAAACGAACTCAAACTTATTGAAAAGTGTAGCTTTTTCATTTTCTTCTTTGCATTTTGCTGAGTTAATTCAAAATCCATTGAATATTTCGGAGTCATATTTATTCTGTCGTCATGTATCTGTGATAAATTAATAGCAGATGTGGGAGCAGTTTGTTCTGCCAAATTTTCACTATCGACATTTGCTTCTTCTGTGTCCATTCCAGAAACTGAAGTATCCGTGCCACTTTCTGATTCGATATCTGAGTCTATGGGTTCATTGTTATTAGCAGTGCTATTGTTAGTTTTAATAACTTTCTCAGATGGCTGAGCAGGATTGTGATTTACAGTAATAGGACGAATAGGCCATAAGGAACTTAGAGCTTCTTCACTTTTTTGAATCTTATTAAATCTCTTTGTCGAATGAATAAAAGTTTTGAAATTTGGTGGACCACCGAAATGGAATTTTGTTTGTTTCATGGCTTTATTATACATTTCATGATTTTCTTGTGTTCTTTGCCATGTTTGCTCAATAGTGCTTCTATTTACATCTGGATTAGTTTTATATGGATCCAAATCAAAATTCCTTCTTTGTTCAACAATATCCTTAACCATTAATTTTGTGGAGGTAACATATTGATCTACTCTAGTAGCTTCGGGACCCAATATTTTTTCAATAAAATTGTGATGTACATCTCTAAATTGAAGTTGTTGACGATTAAGAATAAATGAAGGTAAGATATCAATTTCTAAGAGACCATTTCCCATTCTTTGGAAACTAGACCTTGGTAATATATTTGAAGTGTCATTGTCATTATCTTTACAAAAAGTGGTTAAAAACTGTTGTAAATCAGGATTCATCATTAAATTATTGATATCCAATATCTGGTTCAAGATGGGTGTTCTAAAATAGCATTCAGACAATTGAATCCAATAACATCCAAAGAGATTAAAATCTGATGTGAATTGTAAAAGATATGGAATATGACTCTCAAAAGTTTCGACTTGTTTATCGCCAACTGTTCCATTCCTTAACATATCGGATAATCTGTTCACAAGAGAAGGATTAAGTAAAGATATCTTATAAAAGGCAGACCATCCAACATGATAACCATAGAAGGGTACTCCTTTGACTAAAGAAACCTCTGCAATATATTTAAGATTTCCTAAGATCTGATCACTAGAGTTTATATTTTCAGTAGAGTTGGATTTAGAATTACCCATTTTCAATTCTAGTTGCCTATGCAACTGAGAACATTTCTGATTCTTAACACTAGAAGAATCAGTGTCAATATTACCATCATAACGAATGAAAATATAAGGAAACACACCATGAATATGACATAACACTTGATGTCCCGAGGGCAAACAACCAAAAACTCTTACTACAGGGACAGTATCAAACCTATTTAATGGCAAACTCTTACCGTAGTTGGTATCCAGGAGGGTAGATGGCTTTGTCATGTAAAAATCATAATTATTCATTTGTAAGTATATCTTGTCAGGATCCAAACTGCTCGGTAGGGACCCCCTCGGGGATGTTTCTCCTGCTGATTCCATATCTGTTAACGCATTCCTAAATCTAACAGCAACTGACAACGTTACGGGAGCTTATTGCTAGGATTCTTTGTGTATTTATGTCTTGATGTTACCATATTAAATGTGTCAATTTTTCATTAGAATCCATTATTTTTCATCTCATCTCATTTCAATATTGAGATCAAGATTTGAGTGATAATTCATATTGAAATCCAGTACAAATAGATCCATTCAATCAAGAAGGTTTGGCCAACTTAATCTGAGGTATTAAAAAAACCTTCTCCTTTAAAAAAACATTGCCTTTTTTTAGCATTTAACGTTTAATTAGGCACAAAAAAGAATTACAACCGGCTAAAGGGTGTTGGAGATAGAAGAAAGCTTATCTCTCCACCACAATGGACAACCGTAACACTATAATATATGTGAAGGTGAAAGGTAAGAGACCTCCCAATTTCATAGAGCCAGAACCCTTTGAATGGAATGAGGATAAAGATAAACAACTTTGGAAATTTATCTCTAAATTAGATAGTTCCATTGAACAAGTCAATTGGACCAATTTATCTACCATATTAAATGCACCCAAATATTTCCTAAAACAGAGAAGTTATAAATTGTTTAGCAGTCATATGGCGTTAATGAAGAAACAATTGGATTTAAAGAAAATACCATCTAGTAATCCTAATACTTATGCTGAAATGGACCTGGAAGAACACGATTCATCATCTAGGAACCAGAATAATGATGATATTATCACTCTGAAGGAGAAAACTGTAAGTCCACAGAGAAAGATATTGACTGCTTTGAATTCATTTAAAGAATCTCCAGTGAATTCTGTTGCTAGAAGTGAGAATAAGGTTAGTGATATGGAGCAGGACATTAAAAGTAATATCATGGGCAATGACACACATGAAAGTTCCCCCACTGCATCAATTGCTGAAGCATTAAATCAATTACATACTTCAAGACTTCTTGGGAGAACCACAACAGACAGACGGTCCGCCAGAGAAAGATTGAATGAAGATTATGACAGCGATTTATCTTCCAGTTTAAGTGTGAGTAAATCAGCTTTAGAAGAAGCGTTGCTGGAGAGACTCCACTTTTAAAAATTAAGAATAATATCTTTTAGTATATGCTTGCTAATCTATATATGTTTGCTATTGGGAATACTCGAGATTATAATCTGGAGGAGGATCATCTGGTAGTAAATGATTAATGACCGTAAGCGGAAGTATGGAGGGTCTACCATGAGCACATTGAAATGGTAAGAAACATTTAGATAAATTTTGAATCAATAATTCACATTCCATTTTTGTTAATGGATCTCCAAACATTATTGCTGACCTACAAGCTTTTGAACTTAAAAAATCCATTAAAAATGCTGGTATATGATTAAGAAATTCATTCCATGATCGAAGTGATGTTTTCATGGATTTAAGTTTGGTTGTAATTCGAGAACTCCTATTACGTCTTAAATTTTCTATGTGTTGAAACAAAATCTCTTTAATTAATACATTGTTGCCATGACATTTTTCAAAAATGATTTCTGATAGTGAAATTACATTTACAATATTATCAATATCATTATTTTCAAACTCACCTGTTGCTGTATATTCAATACCCCATGTTAAAAATTCAAATTTATAATGTTTAAACAAAAAATATTCATGATCGTTTAATTTAAATTCACACTTTTTAGTCACTTCTTTTAAAAGTAAAGTTCCATTAATGATATGATCAATATAGTCTTGTAATAATGATTCCAATTTAATTCTTTCATCGCATGCATGTTGGTCTAAGATCATTAATGTAGTAGATAGATCCTGGTCAATTTTAGTCAGTATAAATTTCTTATCAATTTGGTTAATAACAGAACTGTTAGTTAAGTGATCCTTAGTTATTGTATAGTTTAATTTATTTAATACATCTTCATTTATTCTTTTAATATCAAGCCAACAATTGTGTCCTAATTTAGTGTTTGGTGATTGTGTTGTAGGAGTAAAAAATGAGTTAATAGTCTTTCTTGTCATCATTTCATTGATCTTTTGTGAAAGAACTTTTGAATCATTAGATTTTGTTGTATGGTTGGGTTTGGTGACTTTATAATGTTTTAGTTCAGGAGATAAGGATGGAATTGGAGATGGCGATGCAATTTTGTCAAGTTGTTTTTCTTTTGATGGATTCAATGACGGTATCTTTGAATAACCTTGTAATTTCAAGAAACTTGTAACAACTTTCAATATTAAATTTTGTAATATACTTTCCATATGAGGTCTAATTATAATCTTTTCTGGATCTTGTAAAAATTCATCAGTATTTGGTGGTGCTATAATATCTAATACAAAAAATGGATACCAGCGAACAATCTTTGCAGTGGTGGTTTTATTGTCATTATTGATATTATCATTGGGAGGCCAACCTGAAGAGATAAAAATTGAATTAATTGATTTAATAAAATTTGAATCATAATATTTTCTACCATTAATAAACATAAATTGTAATTCCTTCGATCTTAATGGGTATATAGACATAATACCATTTAATTTAAATTGTTTAAAATCTATGGAAACTCTTTTCATGACATTATTTGGTATTACTGGATTGAAAACATCTCGTACTAGTTTCACATAATATTCTGAATCATAACAGTTCATGGGAGATATAGGATATGAAATCAAATTTTTCAATTTACCAGAAGAAATATAATCCAGGTTAATATTAACTGCTGGATGTTTGATTAAAATTTGGAAAATATCACATTTAATCTGATATAATTGTTTAAATAAAGGCACATCTGCCATTATTTGTTTCCTTACCGGGGTATTATATAATAAATCATGTACCATCGTAACTGTACCATGTTCAGTTAATGCCATGGGTTCCATATAAAAATTTGAATTGGGGTCTTGCTCAAGTGTCCATTTGTCACGTAATATCTTGGGCTTAACAGTTTCACGTAACATGGAAAACCACGTTTCACCATACCCGGGACATTTAGACGATATATAAATCTGTTTAGTCAATTGTCCCATAGAATACAATGCAGTTCCTTTGAATCCATATGTAGATAATTGTAATAACTCATCCCAATTAGAAAATTTAGAGGTGATATAATTTTGTTTCACGAGATAACACATATCTTCACGTGAGATCCCATCACCATTGTCCTTACACAGTATATTACCTTGTGTAAAATCACATAGGACATGTATGGTTGTTGCGTGGGCATCAATACTATTTTGTAATAGTTCTCTAACCGCCGATGTATAAGAGTAAATATACGGTTGAGATTGCAACTTAGCAGATACACTTGCCTCCAAGGGCTTAACTCTAGGCACCATCACTTGAGGGATAACATCAAACAAACTTCAAGCAGGGAAGAGACCTTGCTTTTGTCTGTACTGGAAAGAAATCAAAAGATGTCAAACTTAAAGGTGGAAATTTCATTAAAATTCAAATTTAAAGTGTTTTTTTAATGCTTTTTTATAATGATTTTACCTCTTTTATATAGAGTGATAATATATAAGATATATGTGTTAGATTCTTTTAGACCACGGTGGAGTTTGAGACGTTGCGGTTGTTGAAACTGTCAGCAGAGACGGTGACGGTGACGTATTGAACTTCTGGAGTGGCAGTCTTGGTGACGGTGACTTGTTCTGCGGTTTCAGTGACAGTGACAAGTTGGGTGACAGCTTGACATTGTTCCTCTGTGACAGTGGCAGCAGCGGCTTCAACAGTGGTGGTGACAGGTGTATTATTGTCTAGACCAACAGTGGTGATGTATGTAGCGGTGATGTAATTTTCATCGACATTCTTGTTATCTAATTCAGCGTTAGAATGTTGGGTGGCATAGACAATTAGAGTAGATGTGATAGTGGAAGTGTAAGTGGTACTTTCATCAGCAATAGTGGAAACAAATTCAGATGTCACGGTGGATGGAGAGGCAGTCGTTACTGGAGTGGTTTGAATTGAAGATGAGCTGCTGGCCTTGGCAAAGTATAATGTAGTGTACATGGTTTGTGTGACGAAGAAAGTGGTGGTTGGGTCTGCATATGTTATAACGGTGGTGACTGGAGCCACAGAGTAAGTTGGTGACAATGTAGTGATATCAGAAGTAGCAGCAGCATTACGTAGTGATGCAGCCACTGTAGTGTTATCGTAGAAGGCAGCTGCCACGGCAGTGTAACTTAGAGTGAATAATAATAAAGCGAATGATTGTAGAGATTGCATGGATTTAGGTGTGCAGGGTGAGTTTTAAAAAGAATGATCAAAGGAATGAATATGTGTGCAAAGTTGGTAGGTTCTTTCTATCCAAATTCTCTCTCCTTGATTCAAAATCTCCCCCACAACCACAACCACCCATCCTTATATATAATTATCCACCTCTGCCATTGCAGTCCTCCACATTCTCATCGCATCAAACCATAATGATTTCGACTGTTTGTTGTCGTTGGTGACAAGCCCAAAAATTTGTGACATTTTGTGAATTTTTCATAGTGAAAATTCGTGTCTGACGCCAAAAATTTCGTGTTTGGCAGTGACGAAAAAAAAAAATGTACCAAAAATATCCTTACTTGATGCATCTTTCCAGTGATATTGCCATGTTGGATTGCCAATGGTAGGTTGATCTTGGTCCCAACAATACGTCATTGAAAGTGAACCCAGTTGAGGGATTTATAAGGGCTCTTCTCTTCTATGTGATCTCCAGATACTGCCTATACACTACCATAATTCGTAAAATTGGATGGTAACAATCTTTCTTGTTGCTCTTGCTCTTGTTGCTCTTCTTCTTCTTGCTCCAAAGCTTGTTCTTCTATAGTGGGTTCAAAACTATCCCAATTGACAGAGGTAACATTCGTGTCATGTAACTTGATAATATTGTCAATACAACAGTATTGGAAACAATTCAACAGTACGGGACATATGAACATCACCAAGAAGACTTGGAAATTAGGCCATGGATCAGACCATCCAATTACCACATTTGCAATTCCATACGCTAGCGGTTCCATATAATTTAATATCATAAAGATAATAAATTTCATTATCATTAACCCCAAGAGAAAGATTATAAACTGTTTCAAAAAAGCCTGGAATTTTGGATGGTTGTGGTGATGATGGTGTAAGGGTTGAGGTCTCTTGGAACTTATATCGCCGCCACATTCCAAATGACTTACGGGCGCATCACTGAAATAATCTCCACTCTTAATATTTGATATATGATATCGAATCCCCAGGGATTCTAACCCATGTAATATATAGTACAGTATGGGGATACCTAACGTTGTGTCCATGAGTAAATTGACAAAATACCAATCACATTCATCATCATCTGAATCACATTGCTTCATTACCCCTTTACTATCTCGTTTCCATACACTCAACATAATATTTAATAAATGGATCCCCAAGGATCCACCAAGTTGTTTAATAATATCATATAACCATACCATTAATGTACGTTTCGGACTCTCATATGTTCTCTTCAATAAAAGCACCATTATAATTAATAATCCCATTATTGATTGGATTATTATTGAGGCGGGACCTAATAATTGACATTTCCCAATACTGGGAGCCTTTACATGAGGTCTTGGCATGTCTTGTGTCTGTTTAGAGTGTTTATTTTGCACTCTTTTGATATGAAGTTTTGTCCTTTCTTTAATTACGTTTTCTGAAATGCTTTAAAGTGAAATTTGGCTTTATTCAGAGTGACAGTAATTAGTTGCAACAAACACAAACGACTATAACAAAACGTCAAAGAATCTTGAGAAATAAATAAATAACAATATAAAGTAAATAACTTTTTATAAATAAATAAATAAATAGAAAAGAGAGGATTCCCTTGTCATTCCTTCTTTTTCTTGGCCAAAATAATTTCCATCCCTCTCTTACGACCCTGTCGATGAGCCTTATGGATCATAGCATAAACTTGTTTCAATAACCCATGTGGATCTATACCAGTAGGGTTAACAGTAGTGGATTGATCAGTAACATTCTCCAAATGATGTGGTGGGACAAAGGGTCTTAATCTATTGACAACATCTACGGGGACCCCATCCCATTCATCATATCTTTCTGCTCCAGTGGCAGAATTGATCCAAATATTACTCATATTATTATAAACAGTTGGGTTGGGACTCTCTTCAGAGATTACACTATTCAAATCCAATGAAACTTCATACATTGTTGTGTTATTGTCTTGTTTCTTCTCACTGCTTTCCACGGGGGGAGTCAAAGGTCTATATCCATTCAATAATACTTGTACCTGTAAGTCAAAGGGTTTGACACTCGTTGTGTTGTCCACTCGAGGCATCGATGTGTATCTATACATTTTCTTCTTTCTATTCTTAAGTTTCACCATATAATGATGGTGATGGTCCACATGGCTTTGTAAAGTACAAGAAGATCTTCTCATATCGGTTCTTTTCCTCTTATCTTTATTCTTATACATTGTACGGGTCCCAGGAAGGGTCAAAGTGTATTGATATCTTAATAGATTAAATCCAAATTGATTCCGAGTCATTAATTTGGATCCCACTTGAAGTGGTGATAACGTTAACAGCGGTGAAACAAACTTGACCACCATTTTTTGTTCTAGTTGGAGTGTTCGTGGCTACCTGATAGACGTCTGGATCTCTTTGTAACACCCTTCCAAAAGTATTTGACGTTATCCTGAAGATCTTCTTATCTATATATATATATATATATTTTTTTTTTTTACACTAAGGAAATCTGCAGTTTCGTTTGAAGCAACAACAAATCGTAAAGAAAGGCAAAACAGAAACATGGCGTAGTGATATTTTAATAATAAGTGTCCATTTAATTAGTTATATGCAGTTTATATTTATATTTGTTTATGTAGATTTGAATTAAATTGTCATGCCGATGGGTAAAGTCATTGATCTCTTGATTGTAGATGCTGGAATACTCATGATTCTGTCACGACTAGATCCAAATAATGTATTCACACCAAATGCAATGTCCTTAGATGGATATTGTAATGACATGGGACTAAATTTCTCATTCTCGTCCTCATCACTACTAGCTTCATCTTCAACATCTGTAGTAGCATTCAATTGACTAAATCTCATACTATCATTATCACTATCGGTATTTATCGATGATGTATCACTTTCATTCTCATCAACACTCTTACTTTGTCTAATATCGTGTTCTGTTTCATAATCAGTGACTAAGTCATCAATCATTTCTTTGTATTCGGTTTCCATGACATTAGATTCTTGGAATCTAACCATTTGTAATCTCATTACAATTCTCTTTTGAATAATTTGTGTTAAATATGTCTTCATTAATTGTCTCATTTGTTCTTGCTTTTCTGTGTCTTCAGTGTCTTCATTAGATTCATCTGCATGAGGTGTAGTTGTATCCAATTGAGTGAAAATTGATGAACCTGAATCACTTTGGCTACCACTAGAAATTTGCCTCTTTTCATCTTCTTCATCTTCTTCCTTAATAGTATCAAAAGCATCAATATTATTTGTCTCCATCAATGGGCTATTAAATTTATTCATCATTCTCGAAGAAGAATACTCGGTTTCTAATTTAGTATCCATATCATTAACACCAAGTTCATTTATAGAATACTGACTCATTGATAATGGAATCACTTTATTCTTCACTACAATAGAAGGTTGTCTCACTAATGAACTTAATGATGTAGATGCATTAGATTTAATTAATTTTGATCTTCTCATTGGTGAATTACCATCTGTGTGAGTCATTGCCGAGTAATATGTTGTAGTAGATGGGGTTGATGCAGTAAGAATAGAGGCGGCTCTTCTAATACTTGAATTTGTTCTTCTTAAAGTACTGTTGGTTCTTGTTGATGAGGTATTTACTGTTAATGGTCCGTGGGAAATTGTGCCTGTGGTACTAGTGGTAGTGCTGATCATGGGACTACTTATTGTACTTTCATCTTTATCTTCTTTATTAATTTTTGTTGGGTCCAATGATTTAATTGGGTTAACTTTTTCAATTAAAGCTGGTTGTAATGCTTGTAATGAAGAAGAATTTGGAATATGATGTGACACAGTTAATTTATTGGCATTATTTATCTTTGTATTACCGGCATGTTTCTTTAAATTAGTTTTACCTTTGTTTGATGATAATTTTTGAGTCGGTGTGAATGATGAGGTTGAACGCCTAGTATTAAAGTTCTTAGAATTATAACCAGTTGTAGTTCTCTTCTTAAAAAATAATAATCTAATTTGTTTAATCAATTTCTTAATCTTAATACCCAACATTTCGAAATATTGTAATAATCCACCATGACATCTAATAGCTTTAGATCTTTTCAGTGTGGATTTCGGATTAGCTCTCATTGAATTCATTCTTCTTATAGGCCTCTCTGGTAAATTCTTATTTCTATTTATTGGTTGTTTCTTTGGTGCAAGTTTAACATTAGTGGCAGCACCACCAACTTCACTATTATCACTGGAAAATACCATTGATTCCACTTTCCTCATGGTTGGTTTACGATAAAGATTCATTGGCGTACGTTTCACAGTGGCAGCACCACGTAATAAAGAACCACGAGATGAAACATTGCTTGAACTAGAAGAAGATGGTAATCGCAAGGATTCCAATTTAGCAGAATTAGGACGAGATAATGATTCAGATGAAATTATATCGTATGAAAGATTGTCTGCTGTTGGAATTGTATTTGGTGATGTGTTATCTGTCTTGAAAGATTGCAAAGAGCGTGTTTTATTGTTATTTTCTGGAGAGGAGGATATCACGTTCTTCTTTGGGGCCAAAGTATAAGGATACTCTGAACCAGGAAGTTTATTATTCCCATCAATATGTAATATAGACACAGCATCATCATTTAAAGAATCATTAGATTCACTCGTAAGCTTGTCATGGAAGAAGCTTGGCGACGTAGTATTATCTGAGATATTAGCAAAAGAATAATAAGCATCTGTATTGAGGGTATTACGTTTTGTAGTTTCATCCTTTGTCACAACAGTTTCATTAACCAAAAAATGGTTATTTAATTCCACTTCTTCACAAATATCATTATCGGAAGAATGTCCCGAGGGAAACTTAAAATCCATTTGATCTCCCTTGAATGACTTAGTCTTTGTTCTAGTTGGAGTTCTAATAATCATGTATATGTGTGTTTGTTTGAATGGTTTGGTATATTTAACTTCACCAGAGGGAAGAAACCCATATTTGATCCTTCTCCAACCGGATCAAAACAACACCACTGTCTTTATATACCCCATTCCCCACCATTACCGACATTCCAGGAGTTCCTTTCAATGGAATCCAGCAGCATTAAAGTTGGCTGGGATTTCTTAAGTAAAGCTTTATTACACCAGCATTTCCCAAATAGGCAAAAACCCAGCTAAATTGCAAAAGTGAAAAAAAAAAAAAAAAAGCGATGAGATGAAAAATTAAAGAAAGCAGTATTGAAGTCACATACAAAAACTTGGATCAAAAACTAAGCCATTCGAATAATTTATTGTGTAAGGAATGGGGAAGAAATTGATCCATGCGTCACATTTCTCGCAAAGTTTGGCTAAGAGGTCTCCTAGGAGATACAATAGATTGAAAGCCGTGATTGACTCGGATCAATATAGAATTAATTCAAAAAATCCTGTCAGGGATAAAAGACTATGGAAGTATTGGAAGACTAGACGTAATTTATTCTCTAAGATTGATGATAACCAAATTTATTTGACTTCGGAGTTATGGTTTAGTGTGACTCCTGAATGTATTGCACAATTTTTGACACATTTTATAAAATCATGTTTACCTGAGGCCAAATGTATAATGGATGTATTTTGTGGTGGTGGTGGGAATTCCATTCAATTTGCCAGGCAGTTTCCTCGTGTCATTGGGATAGATAACAATTTGGAACATCTTTATTGCACTGCTATGAACAGTCGTGCATATGGAGCGGAGAAGAATTTATGGTTAAAATATGGTGGTTGGTCCCAACATTACGTTAATCATAATGCACAATGGTTACAGAAGGAACACGTTGATTGTATATTTGCATCGCCACCTTGGGGTGGACCAGAATATCTTAAATCTGATACGTATGATTTAGAAACAATGTTAAAACCAATGGGGGTGACTAGTTTACTTGAATCATTTAATGAGATAAGTTCAAATATTATCTTATTCTTACCAAGAAATTCCAATTTGAAACAATTATCTCAAGCTACACGAGAAGTATTTGGGGTGGAGGCAAAATGCAAAATATTATATGTGAAACAAAATGGGTATATGAAGGGGATACTTTGTATGTGGGGGGCACCATTTATTAATTATGAAACTGAGGAAGAAAATGTTGTTAATTTGAGTGGCGAAGATCATAGTAAAGAACCATCGAGTACCACTAATGAAAACATAGATTTGTACGATATTAATGGATAATTTATTGCATAAGAGAGATATAACTAATAGGAATATAGATAGATAGCATTACAGATATATATAGATATGAACTTTTTTTTTGAGTACTTTTAAAACTTTTTAATTATTTGATGGTAAAAATATCTTATTAAAGATGATATCATCTTTCCCCCATTTATTAACCTTTTGCATTAATACATTCTTTGAATGCATATCCATAAATATATTTTCTAAATCGTCATAAATTAATGGATTACCCTTTAAAAATAAATAGGTTGAATGAGAATCTTGGTTTGTGACTGGAAGGACTCTTTCCCGAAGATGCAATAATAATTGTTTACTATCATAATATTTATCTAAATCGACTACTGTCATTTCTGGATAAATTTCATATTCATTAATTAATATATTTTTAATCTTTTGTCCCATGGGATTACTTGATTGATAAAAGAGAACTAAAGGAGATAAATTAATAATCTTTTGGAATTCAAAATTGGTTGTGGTGCCACTCACATCAGAGATAACATGAGTCGATGACACATCTTGGTGATTTGTTTGTAATTGTTTTTTAATATCTGCAATTTGATTAATAACATCAATTTGATCCTGTGACACTACGGCAGCGACGGGTACTAAAGAATGTTCAGTGAGTGAAGGTAACCATCTAATTTCACTTTCCGGGTGTGTAAATCCATTTTCTGTATAATATGGTGATAGGGTGCCAGTGGACATCGTAGCTAAAATGACACAGAGTGTTACAAACACTAATATGGCAGTCAATGCTCCAACTCTTGTCTTTTTAGTGTTTTTCTTCATCTGTACGTGGTATTTCTAATATTTAGGTAGGGAGCTTGGCTGTTTGAATGGTAGCACAATGTGTTTTAACCTTTTATATTCCCTTCAACACTCTCCAATGACCTCTATATCCAAATTTCGGTGTTTTTTTTTTCTTCACTGTGATATTTTTTCAAACTCCGAGGCCCTTACACCGAGAAAATATAAGCAAAGGACAAGACAATGTTATAATTTTGTAACGGTAGATGGTGAATCTTTAACATTTTGTAATGGATGTAATGCTCTATCTCTTAAACGTTTTGCACTTTGTAAAGCATCAATCATTTTATCCTTTCTATTCAACATTTCTTGCAAATCAATGATCTTAGTCTCTTTATATTGAATAATATCTTCTAATTCTTTTATTCGAGGGGTGGGTGTGTCCGTGGTGGGGCTTACATCTTCGGTATCATGGGGTGAGGTGGAATTTTGTTGTTGTAAAGAGAGAAGTTTCTTCTCAAGTCTATCGGTATATGATTTATATTGTCTAATTTCAGATTCTAAATTTTGAAATTTTGTCTCTAACAAGCCACCAACTTCAATGGGTAACATATCCATAATTTCTACAATTTGTAAATCTTGTAATTCAATCCCATCTTTATCTAATAAATTTTCTAAATTATTAATTTTATCCTTTAAAATCTTGTTTTCAAGTAGTAAGAATTGACTGTTTGGATCGGTATGATGAGGGGGTTCATATGATTCTATAGAAGGTTGATTTTTCAACTCATTAATGATTAATTCTTGTTCTCTAATAAAATTAGTCAATTCTCTAATCTTTCTATCCTTTTCCAAATCACTATTTGTTGAGGTAAGAGAAACCAACCCAGTATTAATGGTTCGTCTGGAAATATTTAATGAAACATTTTTCGCACGGGACCCGAACCTTAATGTGTTTATAGTCTCTGCATTAGCTTCATGTCTTGGATCAATAGTACATATGGTAGTCACTATACTATTCCCACTTAATGCCGGTTGTAACAATCTAGTCAATTTTGAATCTCTATACGGGATGTGTCCTTGCACATTATTATTATTATTATTCTTATTTAAGGATTCCACACATAATTTAGATATGACAGTACCTAAAGCTAACAATGATTTATTAATATATGCCCCTTCTTTACGTCTTTCTAATTGTGCAGTAGCACGTTCGGATCCTGCTAAATCACATAACGAAAGAATACTTGTCTCTATATTACCGGAATGTAATTCTGTGGCTACTAATTTAATTTGAATGATGGCATGGGATCTAGAACTCCTTGAATTATAATCTGTCTTCCCTGTCATACGAGACATTTCACCCAAATGAACCCATTTCATTAATTCCATGACGTTTTCACATCTTTTCTCGATAAGTCCCATGACATGAATTCCCATGGACCCCTCTGATCTTAATTTCAGATCTTCATTTTGTTGAGATACATTCAATAAATCATGTATCCTTTCATTATAAATTTCCAAATATGAGACAGAGATGTCATATTTGTGAGTTTGATGAGATGCTGCCACCCGATCAAATATATACGAACCACATAGCCCTACTATGCCATCCGTACGGTCTTCACCGAGCATGGTATACGTCTTCCCTGAGCCCGTCATCCCGTATGCAAACAACGTAGAATTGAACCCGTTGAACAAGTTGTCTAGTAGATTTGATTTCAATTGATTGAAGATGGTGAAGTTGTTAGCTTGTGGACCGAATACATGATCGAATTTAAATTGACCATGGTCGGGATGGATTATATGTGTAGAGTCATTTGTTGTCCATTGTGGGATGGTGGTGGTGATGGGTTTAATTCGAATGGTTACAGTTATTGTGCCTGTATATTTTTGATTTTCCAAGAAGGAAGGAGAAAAGATCCTCTTATTTGAAGACGTGGAGATTGAAGAGGTGAGGGACGATGTACTTGTAGTGGATGAGATGGACGTACTTCTTGGTCTTGATGGTCTTCTTAAATTAGAGAATGACGAGACAGTGGAAAGAGATGGAGATAGACATGGATTATTGTTGATGGGGGTGTTATATTGAGATCTAATTGATTGTCTCCTTACAGTTGGACTTGGAGTGGATTTATACGGTAGCATGTGGTTGTGTATATGTGTTGTGTGTAAATAGAGAGATGTAAACATAGAAGGTGAAAAATAAATGTTGAGATCAAAATTTATTTATTTTTTTTTTTTTTTTCCGTAACGGGAAACCCAAACAAAAGCTATATAAAAACAAGTATTTAAAAAGGGTGACTATTTCCAAGATAACAACAGATCATTTATTGTAGTAGTGTCAGCGGAGGAGAATATGTTGTTGAGGATGGGGATGATATCTGGAGAAATGTCAGTGGCAATGAGACACCCATCGATGTTATTAGACGAGTCATCGCCGCCAATGACAATATCAAATGTGTCAAACTTGTACTTGTTGGAGAGCATGTCTTTAAACCTCGAGAGGTTGCGAGCATCCTGTATCCACGTAAACACACACCCACCGCCGCCGGCACCGGTCAGTTTCGTCTCCCCGACCTGCAACTCCTGGGACAAGTGCACCACGTCACTAATCGTGGGATGTGAGACACCCAGTGCTTGCAACAGGTCCTGGTTGATCTTGACGAGCTCACCGAGCCGGCCATCGCCACCGCCACTCTCAGACACCAGCAACTTCCCCGCCGCCAACACCACGGAGTCCATGGCTTGCAAAATCGGGCCCACGATGTCCGGATACCGTTCGTACAACGTGCGGACGTCCCGGACCAACCGTTTCGTGGATCTGCCGATCCTTGTGTAAATCAGCAACAGGCGGTGTCTGGCCGGTGGCGATACCGGAGTTATGGCCAAGCCCCCGGCGGTGTTGCAGTACTCCACGGTGCCGCCGAACGTGGCGACGTAGTTGTCCAGACCCGAGGGGTTGCCGTGGCAACACTTCTCCCCGACCAACGCCCACCGGTTGATCGCTGGCCTGCTTGTGTCCCCTGCGGCCAGATGCAACAGGGCGTGCGACAACGTCACCGAAAAGGCCGCGGACGAGCCCAAGCCAGCCCCGATCGGGGACGTGGAGACCATTTGAAATCTTAATTGGCCCCTGTTCAATGGGATCAAACTCTTGTATAGATAGATGAATGTAAATAGAGCATTATATTGTAGCGAATCAATCTCGACGTGCAACGTCCCCACAATGAATCCGTTGATTTGTCGTGTCACACCGAGATCGAGGTCCTCGCCACCCGCAGGAACATCAATTTCGGCCAATGAGTCGACGGGTAATTTGTAATGCAAGTCAATGTTAGGAAAATCCAACACTACCCGATTGGGATCGTCATGTTCCGTGACGTAGAGATATGTTCTTAAGGTGTTGATTGCAGTGGCAATGGCGTGTTTACCATACACCACGGAGTGTTCACCGAACAGGATGATCTTCCCTGGTGCAGACGTCAGGAATGGGAGGAGCATTGGCCGTGTGTGTTTGTATCCATCCACCATGGCATCACCACACCATCACTGTATATATATATATATATATATTCTGTACACATTATAGGATAACGCACCGCACAAACGACAACCCGCGGAGGCCGGAAATCCCGGAGGTTCCGTTTTCTCTTGCCGCATCCACGCTATATAATAACGTTGACACATTGCAGAGTCATTTTTGTCTGGATTTCTAGAGTCCTATCATTTCATATTTGATAGTGTCGATCGTCGAACATTCTATAATAATCTTATATATATATATATATACTGCGATGCCAAATAAATTACTTATACCAATAAGACCTTTCACTATATTACAGGAGAAGAATAAACAACAAAAGAAGGATTCTATCTCACAGGGGAAAATGTTTAATTTAGCTATACCTAAATATCTGTGGAATGGATTGAAAACACTTTCCACTGATTCCATTTCATCTCCATCCCCATCCCCACTCAATAACTCAGATTTAAACGATTTGAAAAGATTTTTAACCTCTTCTTCCACTTCCCCTCCGGATCAAATGGTGTCCGAATTTGACGATATCAAACAGAAATACGGTGAAATAGGTGAAATGTTGGGATCAGGTGCAAACGGGTCTGTAAACATAATAACACGCTCTTCAGATAACACTAAATTCGCCATCAAGAAATTCCGCTCCAGAAATAAGAATAAAGAATCAAATACACAATATTTTAAACGTTGTAATCAAGAATATTTAATTGGGTCATCCCTTAAACATCCAAACATCGTTCACATATTGGATTTTATTATACTTCATTCCACGGACTCACTGGTTTATTTGGAAATTATGGAATGGGTACCATTGGATTTGTTTAATGTAGTCATGAGTGACAACATGTCAAGATTCGAAATTAATTGTATTTTCAAACAACTCTTACAAGCTGTCGAGTTTTTACATTTACATGGTGTAGCTCATAGAGATTTAAAACTAGATAATTGTTGTATCACATACAATGGGATTCTAAAATTAATTGATTTTGGTTCATCTTTCATATTTCAATACCCTTTTGAACCGGTGCAAATCTTGGCCACTGGTGTCATGGGTAGTGATCCATACCTTCCCCCCGAACTATATACTGCCTCTTTTACCTTCACTAAGGAAGAATATGACTCAACAAAAGTGGATATTTGGTCCCTGGCCATCATTTATTGTTGTATGATATTGAAAAGATTCCCATGGAAATGTCCCAATGGGAAAGATCCCAATTTTAAAACGTTCGCAATGCAAGATAATGAACCACATAACTATTTGAAATCTGCTTTAACACACGAACAACTAGTCACAAAGAGAAGACAATTACGTGCACAAGGTGAAGATCCATCACAGGTACAATTCCCTACTCATTTAAGACAAAATGTGAAACCTAAAGATTTACATGGCCCATATAAATTATTACGTTTACTACCACATGGTGCAAGACCCATCCTTTCACAAATGTTAGATCTTGTCCCTGCGAACAGACCCACAATGACACAAATTATCCACGATTCATGGGTGCAAAGTATTGATAACTGTCATGTGGATGATTTGACAGGTAAGACAGTAAGAACAAAGGGACACCATCATACCGTCGTCACCGATACTTCGTCTCCTTCTTACAAAGTTTGATCCAATCCTCCTCCTCCCCCCCTTTACATATAGCTTATTATATATTCTTGATCTTCTTATAAATATTCTCTCTATGCTTCAAATTTTTTTTTTTTATTTTTCACTGATAATTTTATAACTTAAAAAGGTGGCAACTTTGAACTTCCAAACTACAAACATAAACACAACCACGACAAGCACAATATGTCCTCCAATTTAGAATTCGATAGAGTCACAATTGCCCCTCTGGTCCTATTATCCGTCCTCGACCATTTCGAAAGAACAAACACACCAGAGGGTAAACGTTGTGTAGGTGTAATCCTAGGTGATGCACCAACAAGACCAGATGTAAACAATGAACGTGTAATAAGAGTACAAAATTCATTCGCTTTACCCTTTGAAGAGACAGATTCAAATGATAACGTTTGGTTCTTGGATCAAAATTATATCGAAAATATGACCGAAATGTGTAAGAAGATTAATGCTAAAGAAAGAGTCATTGGTTGGTATCATAGTGGTCCTAAATTGAAAAGTTCTGATTTGGCCATCAATGATATGTTTAAGAAATATTCAATGGGGAATAACCCATTGTTATTGATTGTGGATGTTAAACAACAAGGGGTTGGATTGCCCACAGATGCATATATGTCCATTGAACAAGTTAAAGATGATGGTACCTCAACCGAGAAAACTTTCTTACATTTACCATGTAGTATTGAAGCTGAGGAAGCTGAAGAAATTGGTGTAGAACATCTCCTAAGAGACGTTAGAGATCAAGCTGCAGGTGAATTATCAATTAGATTAACAAATCAATTGAAATCTTTGAAAGGTTTACAAAGTAAATTAACTGATATTGTTAATTACTTGAATAAAGTTATAAATAAACAATTACCTATTAATCATACCATATTGGGTAAATTACAAGATGTTTTCAATCTTTTACCAAATTTGGGGGATTCTAATGATTTAACTGCATTTGGTGGGGCCACTGACAATACTTCAAACGTCGAGTCATTAAAGGAAAATGCAAATCATTTACAAAAGGCCTTGACTGTAAAGACTAATGATGAATTAATGATCATTTATATTAGTAACTTGGTTAGATCCATCATTGCATTTGATAATTTAATTGAAAATAAGATACAGAATAAGAAATTACAAGAAAAGTTGGAATTGGAAAGATCTGAAGAAAAGAAGGCTAAACAAGCAGAATCTGATGAAAAGAAAGATGACACTAAAGATGAAAAGAATAATAAAGATAAAGAAGGTGATGTTGAGATGAAATAGGCGTGATCTCACTGGGTTTCTACTCTTTTATATATATGATATAACATAATATATAATGTATCTTCTCTATAACCACAACTTCGAGATGACTTTGTTGCTTGAAAAATTACATATTTAAAAATTGTAATTAGAGATTTAAAGGAGTTTTGTTCCAGTAAACAACAACTGTCAAAAGTTACAGAGACTCAATTCTTCTGTTGAATGGAGATAAACATTGGCAATTACTGAGTGTTTGTTTGGACGTCATTTTTTTTTTTTTTAGCTAAAGTTAAGTTGAGTGAATAAAGATACAGGGATAAAACAACAAGCATAAAACTCCGAACCTTCCTGGAGAAGTACTAATATATATTCATAATGTTCAAATTAACTGTACGATGTAAACCTACATCTACTCTACTATCCCCTGCTAACTACAGTGGGATACGTAGCATATATATCAATCGAATAAATTTACAGAGAAAAGTGTCGAAGGATCATGAATCTAATGTGTTCACATTTAATACTGGTCATATTAACACTGCGGCTATTAATTTTACCCCAAATCTCTTCTATAGGGGTAATGATGCAACGCAAAACAAAACTGGACATACTCATAATATTGAAGATTTGGCAATGAAATTACGTTGTACTGATGAAACAACGAACTTAAAAGATCCCCTGCCTTCAACGACGAATTTACCCTTTAAAGTTAAATTGGTTGACAAGCATACGACGAAGAGACAAACAGGGAAAGAAATGATTCAAGAAAATGGACTAACTTTACCCATTGTAAAGAAATACTATATCGATCCATATTTACAACTAACAAAACCAAGATTAACCATCTTAGTCATGTTAAGTGCCATTTGTTCATATGCCTTGTCACCCAATGCTGCCTCAATTACACAATTGTTAAACTTAACAGTAGGGACAACACTTTGTTCAGGTGCTGCCAATGCAATTAATATGGGAAGAGAACCAGAGTTTGATAGACAAATGACAAGAACTCAGGCAAGACCCGTGGTTAGAGGTTTAGTGACACCAAATCAAGCTTATGGGTTTGCAGCTGTTATTGGTACTATGGGTGTAACTAGTTTATATTTTGGAGTGAACCCCACGGTGGCATTACTTGGTGGATTAAACATCCCATTATATGCATGGATATATACCTCGTTGAAAAGACGTAACATCATTAATACATGGGTTGGAGCCATTGTTGGTGCCATTCCACCATTAATGGGGTGGGCTGCAGCAAGTTCTTTAACTGATCCAGCAGCATGGATCTTGGCTGGTTTACTTTATGCATGGCAATTCCCACATTTTAATGCATTATCACATAGTGTCAGAAATCAATATAAGAATGCAGGTTACGTTATGGCTGCATGGAAAAACCCTAAATTAAACGCAAGAGTTTGTCTAAGATATTCTTTGTTAATGTTCCCACTTTGTTTTGCTTTAGTGTATTATAATATTACAGATCCATATTATATAATTGATTCCACGGTGGCTAATTTATGGTTATCCTATTGGTGTTTCAAATTCTATTGGCAACAACATTATAATTATTCTCCAAATGTAATCAATGATAAGAATAAATTCAATAATGGTATGAAATTGTCAAATATGTTTGCAAGAAAGACAATGTTGGCAAGTGTCTTACAATTACCTGCAGTTTTCATATTGGCCATTTTACATAAGAAAGGAAGATGGGATTGGATATTTAATAAGGATCAGCTGGTACTGAATCCTTAATTTTACAATCTTTGATCGTGTAAATATATTTATTTATTTATAAGTTTAATATGAATGTTGATATGTATTTTTTTGTAGAGATTTGACGACTCTACATTAGTCGTTCCAAAGGATATTATCAAGTTGAAGGTGTAGGTTTCCTCAGATTAAACAGTTGTTTCTTGATCGTCCTTCACCTGACTATCAAGATAAGCTTTCACTCTTTCGCTAATCATTATCTTATCCTCTTCTGTCAATTCTGGTCTCTTTACAGATGCCAATTTTTCTCTTGTCTTCAATGCCTTCTTTTCAGATTCTGTCAATGGCATCTTTGGTTTCACTAAATATTTCAAATCTTCTGCAGTAATCTTGCCACGTCTATATTTAGATTGTGGATTACGAATGGTTAAGAATGCCTTCTCTGGAATTGGATTTTTGGCAACAGAATCAACCCAAAAGGTTTGTTCTCTAGCCACATCGGGACTCGTCCCCAAATTCCCTTCTTCAATCGGAGCTTCAGGCCTTGGCCAAGGAATAATTAAATCAGTTTGACCAAACACACACCTATAAGGTAACATCTTCTTATAATCCTGATCATAATATTTCCCCTTAAACACAATATTCTGTACAGCTACAGTTTTAAAGTTCCCTGGATTCTCAACATCTTCAATATCAGCAACTAATTTCAAATCCTTCTGTGACATTGTCCTTGGAATAGAAACCAAATGAGACGTTTGGCCCTCTTGCCAAAATTCCTTGGGGATAACCACTTCATGATGGGGCCCATTTTCATCCAATAGATACCCATTTGTATTTTGTTCTTTCCCCTTCACAACACAAATGTGACCCTTATGATCCCCCCGTGTAATAACTACTCTATCACCGGGAATAAATTTCCAATCTTGTTCAGTCTTGAACCTTTTGGACTTTGGCACAAGGGGTAAATCATGTCTAGCAAATTGAGGAAGGGATTCTAATCTTTTCTTCTCTTTCAATTTGGCAAATCTTGCTGGTGGGTTGTTGACTCTTTGTAAAATTCGAGCTCCAGCTTTAGAAATGTGACTGTAATCAAACGACATGTTGACTTACTTTTTCTAATTGATTGTCTTTAGAAGTTGTTTTTGACGTTTTACTCCGTTAAGAATCTCGATGATCTTTACATTGGATATTTTGAATCTTTAAAGAATCTTAGAAATCTACAAACAACTGCTAAAAGAACAAAAAGATATCAAACTAACAAACAAGACAAGTAAGGACGGTTAGTGGTGTGTGATTGAAAGACGATAGATGCTGTGATGGTAGCAATTGGTGACAGAGTGTTTGTGGAAGGCTCAATTTGTGATTCTGCCACAGTGAAATATTACGGTCCTACAAAATTTGCCGCCGGTGAATGGGCTGGGTTAGAATTAGATCATAATGTGGGTAAGAATGATGGTAGCGTTAATGGGGTGAAGTATTTTGATATCGTTCCTCGCGGGGACGGGAAGAAACGCGGTCTTTTTACCAGATTGGAGATGATTAGGCCCTTGGAAGAGAACTCTGCCAGTTTGAAAGAACAAATACAACTCATGAAGAAGGAATATTCATCATTACAAGAGAAATTTGAAGATGCAACACAGTTCTATGAAGGTCAGATTGAAGAGTTACAAGGAACAATTGATAATTTGACATTTGCAGAAACAGATTTACACACAGTAGTATCCAAGATGAAAGATGAAATGGGTAGTGTAAAGGAGGAAAATACTGAGATGAGAAAAGAAATTTCACATCTAAAAGATGAATTGGCTAAGAGAAAAGATATTGAGCTACTGAACCTTGAGGAAGAAACTACTACTGAAATGAAGCCTAATGAGTTGTTAAAAACAAACTTATATCTGAAAAATATGATAACAAAGTTGCAAAAGACTTGTGATGATCTCATGCAACAATATGAAGAATCTCTCAATGAAAATGGTGAATTGTTAAAACAAAATATTGAACTAGAAGATAACAATACAAACTTGACAAAAGATCTGAAACAAAATAAAATTATTATTCATGAATTAACTGAAAAAATTGATGCTAGAGAGAACTCTGAGAGTGTTATTGATTATTTGACAGAGTCTAATACCGAATTAAATGAACAAATTAATATATTAAAGGATAAAATTATCGAATATGAAAGCACTATTAATTTATTAAACTCAAGTCAATCTAGTCATGAAGAAACTGAATCAAATTTACAATCTAAATTAACATCTACTGAAATTGAATTGAATAAAACTATATCGTTGTTAGAAACAGAATATGAGAAAAATATTATCCTTACTGAAAAGTTACAACATTTAAACACCACAATATATACAAATCAACGTAATGAAATTATGAAACTAGAAAATAAAATTAGTATATTACAAGATAACGATACCATGAATCAATGTTATAAACAATTTGGTGAGTATTATTTAAATTCTAATGAGAAATCGGTTCCAATTATCTCAGTCCAGATTCAATTACTGATGATTTTTTTAAATAATAATGTTCCTGACACCTTAACCACATATTATTTTTTACTTTATTTACAGATAATTCGAAGTATTGGTACCTACTTTAACCATAAAATTACCAATATAGCCCAGGAAGAAATCAATCATCTCTTCGATGATGTATGTAAAATGGATCAATTGAAGGATAAAATTGTAAAGAAAACGATAAAAATTGAGGATATAAAAATTGATGCACTTGTCAAGTTCATATCAAATAACAAGACATTGGGCAATAATATTGAATTTTCCCTTAGGATAATATCTGATATATTTAGTAATATAATCCCAAAAATAGTTGAATTGCTTAAAAAGGAATATGATATTAGTTTAATAAGTGATCTATACAGTGTAAGTTTGAAAATTAACAAAACGGTGGATACACTATTATTAGGATTTGATATCCAAAGAATAAACGATGAAGATAATACAGACATGTTTGACCAATTTACGGCGTCACTCGACAAGTTCTTCAAATTCTTGTCTAATATTGAATATTGTGAATTTATTGATGTTATTAATGGATTTGATGATTATTTATTACAAATTGAATCAAACTTGACCAAAATCACCTCAGTTGAAGAGCTACTATCCCATGACAATATCACAGAATCTAAACCAGAACCAATGCAAATACAATCAATTGATTGCCACAAACAATTATTGGAAGAATTGCAACTTAAGGTAAAAATATTATCAGTAAAAGCCAATGAATCCAAAATAAAAGATCATATGAATATCGAATTAAAAGATCATATTCAAAATTTAACATCTAAATTAACTATTAAAGATGCAAAATTGGAACAATATAATAAAGAAATGGTAAGTATGAAAGATGATATTAAAGAATTAAAATTAGATAGTTTACAATTGATTAAGGATAAAAAATTAACTGGTACATTATTACAGGAAGATGAAATCGATAAATTAGATTTAATGACAGAGATTCATTATCTTCGAAAGGATCTTTTGAATAATATGAAAAGTGGGAGGGAGAATGAATCGTTAAAGTGGTTAATGAAAGATGAGGGTTTGTATCAGGGGTCACATTACAAGTTCATGAATAAGAAGAAGTCAGCACATGATAAGAATATGGACCGAGTATTAATTTCATTAGACAAACTTGTTGATGCAGTAGATTTCAATGTGAAACCAGCGAGAAAAACACAATACATTGAACGAATTCAAAGATATGATAATATTGTTCAAAATATTCTTAACGAATTAATCAAGAGTTAACATTATTTTCTTTCACCTTCTCATGTGGCCATTTAGGTGGTTTTTCAATTAATTTCTCTGGTTGCCAAAATTCCATTACCATAAATAATAAATATTCGACAATACAACATAATACAAGTAAAGGTCTTGCCCATCTACCATTATCTCTATAATAAACTCTTTTCAGCATTACAAACCAATTTTTATCATTTGATAAAGATTCATTCATAACTTGATCATAAACCTTGGAAGTTCTCTTTGCAATATCCATCCAGTCATACATTTGTTTAATTTCATCATGAAATAATGATGTATCGATAGTACCAGATTTATATAATGAAATTGCTTTATTTGTGGCCTCGACTAGACTTGACACTGAAGTTTCCATTGCATATACAGTCATATGATCAGGAAGCACTTCAGGGATCCCACCTACATGTGTAGTGACAATTAATAATCCACATGATGCGGCTTCTACTAACACGGTACCAAATGCCTCGGTTAATGTAGTGTGTAGATAAATATCACCTTGACACAATACATTTCTAATATTTTCATGTGGTACTGCACCTAATAGAGTGACTCTATCTTGTAATCTGAAACTTTCCACGGTTTGTTGTAATTCTACAAATTTGGGACCATCACCAGCCAATAAGAAATCCACTTCTGGATGTTGTTGACATATCTTTGGAATGATTCTAATAATTAAATCTGCACCTTTATTAGGGAATAATCTTGAGATGGCAACTATAGTGATTCTTCCATTCTTTGGTGTCCTCTTGATCTCTTCCAAAGGTTTAAATTCATCACTGATGACAGCATTAGGTATCACAGATAACTTTGCTGGGTCCATATTTGCTCTTACAATCATATTATCTTTACAAATATTTGACACACAAATGACTCTATCGATATTAGCCAAAGTGAACAATAACAATTTATTTAATAAGATGGACCCCAGGACGGAAAACCCATACAATGAATGATCAGTAAAGACGGTTTTCATCCCCAAAGTATTAGCATGAACAATAGATTCCATTGCCATTGCACTACCACTCCCATGCCCATGAACAATATCAATCTTTTCTCTTAACATTATATGTCTTAATATTGGCGCCATTGAAAATACAGATGGGAATGTTGTTTCTCTATGTAGGACAAATAATGGTGTATAATACACCTTGAGACCATTGGTTAAATATCGTATACCGACTCTTTCTTTACCGTATGAATGTGTGATGATGATGACGTTGTGACCTAGAGAGATTAAATTTTGTGCTAAATGGTAGATATGGATTTCTACACCACCCAATTGTGGATAGAAGAAATCACATACCATGGCAATGTTATATCCCGTCATTTTGTGGTGTGTTCACCTAGAATATCTGGATCAAATGTGAGCATCTCTAGTAGCCATGTTTATACAGTATTAATTTTTTCACTTTACTGCATATTAAATTTGCAGATAGTACTATGTAGTATGAAGACAGTGAGGTACTATAACAGTGGTTGGGATGTTAGGTTTCATAGTGCCTTGGATGTGTTATACCAATCGTGTCACCACACTACTTAAAAATATATTGGACTAAGCTCTACTGTAGTTTTCGGACTGGTAGCAAAGAATGATGGACACTGTAATACACCGCTGTTATGTCCTGATGGATCGTAGAGCAGAATCTATTATGCCCTACTCTACTACTATATATATATAGTGCACTCTATATATATATCGTGGTATACTCTACCGTACTTTGCTGTTCTGTATTTTACTGCTTAACTGACCTTACTATATCATATTGCAGTATTCACTCTATAATACTGTATAAGATCTTAAACAACCAGGCACTAGGATCGCCAACACACTATCCTTCTGTCTATGCTTCCCTTTAATCTTATAGTATATGTATTACAAATACTACACATAAGTTAAAGACAGATAGTAGATGTTGGCGGCTAATCTAAAGTGATATTGTATATACAGTAAAGAGTACCACCCAGTAATCTATAACCACTATCTAATTTATTTTATGGTTGTAATCACAGGTATAGTACATTCTAGTATGTAATAATGTATTATACTATACTTTGCTTAAGCATAACATACTATTTAATACCATGGGATACTACAATCTAATCTAATATGATATAAAATAATATATAGGGCATACTATTCAATAGCTCACATCTACTACACTCATACTGTGCTAGAACACATATGGCAACACTGCATATCAGAGGCTGCATACTATTATATTTTACATACATAGGGATTTACTGGCTATTACTACACAATATGTTATTACCTTCTCTCTGCTGTGTCTATACTATACTATACTTTCTTCTCTGTTATCTTCCAACCTACTACACACTATACTCTTCTATACTATACCATGCTCTCTTCTATGCTATACTGTGCTACATACACACCATAACTTTCAACCCAACCAATAAAACTCCAGTCCCGCACAGCGCTGGAAAACCCCGAACTTCGACATCCCACCCCACAAACACTATATAAACAACAACTGCCAATCTCTTGCCGCCGTCTACTCCCACTCCCCCCCACCACCACCAACAACAACATAAACAACACAAGATGTTGTCTATACGTGCAAGAACTAACAACATCCTCAAATACACAACAACAACAATAAGAACCCTTTCCACCTCCACCAACACAAAAGATTATCATATTATAGATCACGAATATGATTGTGTCGTGGTGGGAGCTGGTGGTGCAGGACTAAGAGCTGCCTTCGGCCTAGCCGAATCCGGGTTCAAAACCGCATGTATTTCCAAGTTGTTCCCCACAAGATCACATACTGTCGCCGCACAGGGGGGTATCAATGCAGCATTGGGGAATATGCATCCAGATAATTGGAAATGGCACATGTATGATACCGTGAAAGGTTCAGACTGGTTGGGGGATCAAGATTCAATTCATTATATGACTAAAGAGGCCCCAAAGGCAATTATCGAATTGGAACATTTCGGTATGCCTTTCTCTCGTAATGAACAAGGTAGAATCTATCAAAGAGCATTTGGTGGACAATCGAAAGAGTTCGGGAAGGGAGGGCAAGCTTATAGAACTTGTGCTGTCGCAGATAGGACCGGGCATGCAATGTTACATACCTTGTATGGACAAGCTTTGAATCATGATTGCAATTTCTTTATTGAATTCTTCGCAATGGATCTATTGACACATAATGGTGAAGTCGTGGGTGTGATTGCCTATAACCAAGAAGATGGAACAATTCATAGATTTAAAGCTCATAAAACCGTCATTGCCACAGGCGGGTATGGAAGAGCTTATTTCTCTTGTACTTCGGCTCATACTTGTACAGGGGATGGTAATGCAATGGTCTCTAGGGCTGGATTCCCTTTGCAAGATTTAGAATTCGTTCAATTCCATCCATCCGGGATTTATGGATCCGGTTGCTTGATCACAGAAGGTGCAAGAGGTGAAGGTGGATTCTTATTGAATTCAGAGGGGGAAAGATTTATGGAAAGGTATGCCCCCACCGCCAAAGATTTAGCTTCAAGAGATGTTGTGTCAAGAGCAATCACTATGGAAATTAGAGCTGGTAGGGGTGTAGGAAAAGATAAAGATCATATGTTTTTACAATTATCTCATTTACCCCCCAGTGTCCTTAAAGAAAGATTACCTGGTATTTCTGAAACTGCAGCAATTTTTGCCGGTGTGGATGTAACAAAGGAACCAATCCCTATTTTGCCCACGGTACATTATAATATGGGTGGGATCCCCACAAGATGGACTGGGGAAGCTTTAACTATTGATGAAGAGACTGGGGAGGATAAAGTTATCCCAGGGTTATTTGCATGTGGTGAAGCTGCTTGTGTCTCGGTACATGGTGCAAATAGATTAGGTGCAAATTCATTATTAGATTTAGTCGTCTTTGGTCGTGCCGTGGCACATACAATAACTGAAACTTTACAACCTGGGTTACCACATAAACCATTACCCGCTGATATTGGTAAAGAATCAATTGCAAATTTAGATAGGATTAGAAATGCAAATGGGACAAGACCCACCGCAGAAATTAGATTAAAGATGAAGAAGACTATGCAAACTGATGTTTCTGTGTTTAGAACACAAGAAACTTTGGATGAGGGGGTAAGTAATATCACCGCTGTCGCTGATTCATTTAAAGATGTGAAGACCACAGATAGATCAATGATTTGGAATTCTGATTTGGTAGAAACTTTAGAATTACAAAATTTATTAACTTGTGCAAAACAAACCGCCGTCGCTGCTGCGGCAAGAAAGGAATCAAGAGGGGCACATGCAAGAGAAGATTATCCAAAGAGAGATGATAAAAATTGGATGAAACATACTTTAACTTGGAATCAAAATTTGTCGGATCCAGTGAAAATAAGATATAGAAATGTCATTTATAAGACTTTAGATGAAAAGGAATGTCCATCCGTACCACCTGCAATTAGGTCCTATTAAAAATCTTGTTATATTTATTCTCAATGTATTTATTTATTTATTTATTTATTCAATATATATTCATAACGATTATCTATTCAAAGACTGTTGTACCCTTTGTCTTAATTTATCCTCCATCCGTTTACGATGTGGATCCATTGACTTCATAGGTTTCAAATATTTATCTACCATCAATCTCATATCATTAAAATTTTGTAAATGCCACATTTCAGTCAAATTACCAGCCATTTGACACAATTTAACCGCATCTAATGTTTGTATCTTTGGTTGATCTTTAATATGTAACATAATTTCAATCAAATCATCCATATCTTCAGTACATGAACATAAAACATCATTCAATTGTAATATGATCATAATGATTAAACTACTAATAAATGTCTTTATGGGGAAGGTAAAAGTTAAGATATGATCCCATATGATACAGACACTATCTCTTGATAATTCTCTCATAAATAATAATCTTGTCCATCTAATTAACCAAATCATGTTGGAATGTTTATTAGTTAATTTACCATTAATATCTTTATTATAAAATAATTTGTACAATTTGGGACCACATATTTTTAACATGGGGGCAAAAATTGTTGTTTCCCAATGAATTAATTCCTTTTCACTGTAAAAGATCGGTTCTACTTGATTCATTAATTTTTCAAAGATAAACAAAGTATTTCTCATATATGACTTGGATTCGACATTTGTGGGATCATATAATTGTAAGAATAGCATCCCCAACAGTTCATGGAACCCTTGTTTATAATAAAACTTCCTATCTTTTAAATCTAAATTGGAATTTGTTGGGTTTCTTTGTAATGATAAATGAACCAAATAACTAAACATAATTTGTCTCATCTCTGCATGAATCTTTGGATCCAAAAAGATATCATCAATAATTAAACGAGACAGATCCAAATCAATAATCTCTAGAGTTTCTTGTAATGACATATCATCTTCAATATCTTCCATTTCATCCTCATTCTCATCATCACTCCCCTCACTACGATCAGCATCCCTAAATGGAGGACCACTCTGACTAGTATTAGTCCTATAATGATGGTGATGTCTACGAAGAGAAGGACCATGACCATGATGTCCTCCTGCTTGTCGAAGTGGATGAATATATGTCTCTCTTGGAGTCAATTTCCTTATCCCCAGGGACAACTTCCTAATGGGGATCTCTAAAGAACTGACACGACTATGATGACCATGTTTCTCCTTACTTAACGTCCTCTCTGAATGGTCATGTGGTGCCACCATAGGTACACTCACCAAATCAATATTCTTTAAATGTCTAATATGATTATCACCATCCATGGCTTGTAACACCAAACTTCTCCAAATCCAACCTCTTGTTCTTCGGTCAAACTGTTGTGCGGCGGACCCAGGAACCAGTTTATATATGTCCCCACGCCAAATACCTTCTTGGATCAATTGATCCCTGTTCGTATACTTCTGTATCACCAATTGTAATAAATCACTCATATCTCAGCTTCTAAAACCGCAATTTCACTCATCCAACCGGCGGGGGAAAAACTTACCTACTTTTTAACACTTCTAATACCCACAGTAATGCCAAATACCCAGCAATACACCTCTCTTTACCACCTTTCACAGACACATCTGACATGTCACCTTTAAAATCCCAAATTTTTCACCTTGAAATTCCTCGAAAAAATAAAAAAAAAAAAGACTTTAAAAAGAATGAAATTTTGAGGAATTTTAAACAAGGGTTGTTAAAGTTGGTTCCACTTGCAACAAAACAAAAAGGTTTCCTACACCGAACACATAGAAGAGTGTACTGGACTGTCTGGTTCCCATTTTATTATACACCTTTTTAACTTTTTAGAGCCAGTCTTTTCGTTGCCAGAGCATTACTATTACCTGAGATTCTTTTAAGGTTGTTTACTGGAATCTACCCGCTGAGATCAATATTACTGATTTCTACAATTATATCCAATACATTTTAACACATATACCATTGCATTGCATTTGCCTTTTTCTTAAAATCTATACACATATATCCTCTTCTTCCCTTTAGAGATACAACATTTTTAGAAGAGAGTATATATCCCCCTGCATTATATTATTCATCATGGACTCAAAAGAAGCTCAAACATATTTTAAAGAACATAATATACCTTCTCTGGATGTGGACTGGCTGATCAGTTCAAAGAGAATATCTAAAAAATCCACTGTGAAGAGTAACACTACGGGGAAGGAAGATAATACAGTGGTATCTCCAACTATTATTAGTCCCACGGGGAATGTTCAAGATCAACAGTCACAAATACCTAAATATAGAAGAAACTCCATTGCCACATCGGTGGTGAGTGATGCTTCATCCTCTACTACTAATAAACTGGGGCTAGGGGAAAGAAGTTCAATCAGTGCACACGATACTACAGAATTAAACTCTACATCACCAATGTTTGCTGCCAAATATAATAATAATACACAAGATGATAAGATCCCCTTAAGAAGGACAAAATCACTTTCTAATCCAAGTCCCTCGGAACCTAAACCACAACCAGTACCAGAAAAGAAAACTGGTTTTTTTAAGAGTTTGTTTGGTAGAAGAAAATCTACTACAACTCCACCATCTTCACAATATAAGACTAAAAATTCTAGTGCATCAAATAGTTCCACTTTATTGCCTAAAATTGATACCAATGCTAAAAATAAAATGACTTCACCAGAAAGAAAATCAGTACAATCATCACAAAAGATTACTCCTTTAAGTAGTCAAGAATCTAGTGGATCAGCAAGAATTAATCCTCCACCTGGGATGGCTCCCTTAACTAGATCGAAAACCACATCTGATGGATTTGATAATGAATCTCATCATATTCATCATCATCACCACCATCATCATCATCACCATAATGACATGACTGATTCGTTAGATCCATTGACCACTGAACAAAATAATAATAGTTCAATTAATTCAAACGATGGACTTAATGGAGAAAATGCAGACCCAAGATTAATTGAATTCTTACAATATTATAAAGCTAAAAATTATTCCATTGCAGCATTTAGAGAGAAAAATCCATATAATACAAAATTACAACGTCCCATGAAGGCAAAATTTTCAATTGCAACACAATTAACAGATCATGATGAAGAAGATGAAGATGTGGATAGTGAAAGACCTAAAAAATTTGATGCAAAGGGGAGATTATTACCACCTCATCCACGTAAATCTAAATTACCCTCCGCATTTAAAAAGAAATCATCAGATTTTACTAATGCGTGTCCCACACAAACTGATAAATTGAAGAAAAATCTAGATAAAGTAGATACAAGTACAAGTACAATTGCATCAGCACCACCTGGTTCACCATCATCATCTAAAAAATTTGGTGCATTCTTGAAACGAGTCACGTCATATGGTGCATCTAATGATTCTACTAATGAATCACAATCACAAGATTCGGATTCAATTCCACCGCCAGCATCAACATCTGCATTATCTACAAAACAAGAAGTATTTGATCCTTCAAAAGCTGTAGAAGTTCCCGGTTTAGAAGAAATGAAACCATTAAAACACGTTGCATTTGCATCAAATACATATTTCAATGATCCACCACAACAAATTTGTTCAAAGAATCCAAGAAAGGGTGAAGTTGAAGTGAGACCCAATGGATCTGTTATTATTCATAGATTGACACCACAGGAAAGAAGAAAAATATTAAAAGAATCAAGTTGTGGTATTGTCGTTGGTGGGTCAGGTCAATTAAAATTATTGGTTCCAGATGATGAATTGGATCAAAATATTGATCCTAAAAAGGCAGAAGAACAAATCCCAAATAAGACAAAATTGGAAGAAGCCAAACCTGAAGAACCTTGTACCATAGATAAAGATCAATCCAAAGAAGAAACAGATCCTCAACTTAGATCAATTAAATTGGCTGCCGCTGAAGCCGCTGCAGAGGCAAGAGCCAAAGCTACTCCCAACGAGTTATCACGTACAGTTACGAATGGTGAAGAAGAAGTTGGTGTCAGTAGAACTGCATCTCATTTGACTATTGATAAACCTATGGTGAGTAGACGTTCTTCTAATAATTTATCATCTGCAACTTCATTAAATTCATTACTATCACATTCATCACAATTATCAAATAATCAAAATCCTGATGAAGAGCCAGTATTCCCACCTCCAGATTTAAAATTGCCACACGATGTCGTTTATACAAGATGTTGTCATTTAAGAGAAATTTTACCAATCCCTGCTACTCTAAAACAATTAAAAGCAGGGTCTACTGATCCTATTCCATTATTACAATTACGTAACCCTAGGCCTTCTATGATTGAAGTTCTTTCTTTTAGTGATTTTATTAGTGTGGCTCCAATTCTTTGTATTTCATTAGATGGTGTTCATTTGACTGTGGAAATGTTTAAAGTCATTTTAAGTTCATTGATTAGCAAACCAACTTTTGAAAAATTGTCATTAAGAAATACACCATTAAATGAAGAAGGTTGGAAAGTTTTAGCCCACTTTATATCTAAATGTAAATCCATTAATGCATTAGATTTAACCATGGTTCCTAATATTAAGACTAATGTTCAAAAACCATCAAAATCCTCTTTAAAAAATTCTATTGCAAGAATGGAATGTAGAATGGAAGATCGTTCTGATATGAATTGGCACATATTAACAGCAGCTATTGCTTTTAGAAATGGTATTGAAGAAATTATTCTTGCCGGTGCCAAGATGTCTTTCATCCAATTTAAGACTTTTATTGAAATTGCATGTGTTGATGCTTGTAGGTTAGGATTAGCCTATAATGAATTAACCACTGAACAATGTGTTGTGTTGGCTCATTGGATTGTTCATTCCAAAGTTACTGGTCTTGACATTGGGTTTAATGATTTAAGAGGTAAAATGGCTCCATTTTATGATGCTCTCTGGGATAAGATTAATAATAAGGGTCAGAAAAACGTTTTCAAATATTTATCTATTAGTGGCACCAATATGGAAGTTAATGAAAATGATACAAGTGATAATAATGAGTTTTTGAAATTGTTAAGTACTATGTGCTTTTCAGAGAATTTAAAATTTATTGATCTCTCTAATAACCCCAAGATTTTCCCATATTGTTTACCCACTTTAGTAGATTGTTTACCTGTATTTGTTAATTTAGTCAGATTGCATCTAGATTATAATAATTTATCAAGAACCGCGGTAGTTACTTTAGCTGAAGCGTTACCATTATGTAGAAGGCTAAACCATTTGTCTATGCTTGGTACTGAACTAGATCTTGCCTCCTGCAAAGCACTAACGGAAGCTGTCAAGAAAAGTTCATCCTTAATAACAATTGATATTGATTGGGCCTATATGCCAGATAATATTAAAGAAAAATTATCATTATATGCTATGAGAAATATTCAAAATGAATTGAGCAGAATGAAGGAAACTTCCGAGAAGACTAGACCTAATTTCATTGATAATAAGAAGAAAACTAATAAAGAGGAGCAACAATTACAAACTATTCAAGATGAATTAGCCAATTTATTAACTGAAGATTGGTCACATACTAATAAAGAAGAATACGATAGAATGGTTTCAGAATTTATTAGAAAAGTTACTAAAGGTCGTGAAAAAATTCAAAAAGTTGTTATGGATTTATTTTTAATTAGATTACAAGGCGAATTGAATTTTGAAGGGAAAGAAACTTTAATCAGATTATGTATTATTGATGCAAGTTTAGAAAAGGGGTTAAAACTATTAAAGAAAAGACATTATGGTGCATCAAGTAATGCTGGTTCCAAAGATGTTCTAGTCAAACCAATAGATCCAGTTGAAAAGAGTATATCTGATATCTCATTGCTTGATAATAGAGAACGTGGTGCTGTATTATCATCTAGTCTTTTCGGTAAAAGTGGCCACTCTGTTTTGTTACCATTTGGTAGTGCAAATATTGAGAAATCACACAAAAATGCAGACGATACTGTAGAATTTACTGAAGAAGCCCCCACTGAATTAATTGCTCCAAAGATTCAATTACCTTCCGAAACTGATTCATTCTCAAGTGGATCTACCAATGTAGATATTCCTGATGAGAATGCAGATAATGAATTCCATCACGAAATTTCCCAAGAGGAGAAAACTGCATTGGCTAAAGCTGCTGAATCAATGGATAGTGATCAAATCAAAGATTTCTTATTGAAAAGTGATGTCAACACGGTTATTGGTGTCATTGACGAATTACATAAACATGGATACCATTTACACCACATCTTCAAGAATACACGTGCAACGCATGGTGATGAGGGTCCCGAGGGACGTTGTACTCCACCTATTGATCCAGATACCAAACTTGGCGATCTAATCCCAAAGGATTCTGAAAAATTTGATAAATTCTCTGACACTCAAGAGACTGAGGCTATTAATGCTGCTTATGACCAAGTGTTGGATCATTTACAAACTATTAGAAACAAGAAACATTCAACCATGGACAATAATGCGGAACAGCCAACTGATAAATAGATGTTATCGTCATTCATCAAATCTTCATTACATTATATTATTTATATTTATTTTTTTTCTATAAAGTCAGTTGATCCGCAGAGTGTTTCTACAAGTAATGTATACTTTATTATATTATATATAATTATTCACATATTAAATTGTAATATTTCCCATTAAACATCTAGATCTCTCGCATCTTGGATCACTTCTTTGCTGCGAGGTTACCTTTACAGGTCATTTTTTGATACAATTAAAAAAATTGAAAAATTGAAAATGCAAAGCGAATGAAGTCTTCAAGAAGAAACTCTTTCATAGCTGTGTTCAAAGGAGTACAAACTACGACAATTCTGTTAGATAACTGTAGTGAAGAGACCTGAAAATAGAGATTGTCTACAAGTTTTGGTTTTATTTGTTGTATTGAGTCGTGCTTGTACAATTTGAATTTACAAAAGAAAAAGGTCTTCCTTGCGATACAAGTGTGATTTACATATTTTCGAAGCATTGCAAGTCAAACAGATCATTAAAGATAGTTATTGAATAAATTTGAAATGTTCTCCTCATCTGGGTTTGGCAACAATAATAACACCGGTGCTAACACTGGTTCTGCATTTGGTTCAAGTTTTGGAACCAACAATAACGCTAATACCAGTTCACCATTTGGTGCCGCAGCCACTGGATCTACAGGTACTTCAACTTTTGGTGGGTTCGGTAATACTAATAATAATACTACCACTACTCCTGCTTTTGGTGGTTTCGGTAACAATGCCAATAATGCCACTACTGGTTCAGCTTTTGGTTCTAATGCTAATACTGGTGCCTTTGGTGCTTCTGCTTCATCTGGAACCAATCCATCCCCATTTGGAGCTGTTAATACTGCTACAACTGGTACTGCTAACCCATCTCCATTCGGTGCTGCTAATACTGCTGCCACAGGTGCTGCTAACCCATCTCCATTCGGTGCTGCTAATGCTGCTACCGCTGGAGCTGCTAACCCATCTCCATTTGGTTCCAGTCTAGGTACAAATAATGCTGCCGCCGGTACTTCCTCTCTTTTTGGTTCAAATACTAATACTACTACTGCTGCTGGTACCACTGGTGCATCTCCATTCGGTACTAATACCGCAGCCGCTACACCTGCATTTGGTGGATTTGGTGCTACTACCTCCAATGCAACTGCAAATAAGCCAACTGGTTCTTTATTCGGTAATCAAGCAAGTACAACTCCTGCTGCCCCAGCTGCTGCTGCTCCAGCATTTGGATCCAATACTGCCGCAACTAACACAGGTTCTACATTAGGAAGCAAACCAGGTTCATTATTTGGTGGTGCATCCAATACAAGTAGTACTACCACATCTAAACCATTGTTTGGTGGTGTAAATACGGCTAACAAGGATACTACTCCTGGTGCTATCACAGCTGCTAAACCAGCTTTCAGTTTTGGTGGTGCCTCTACTACTCCTGCTGCCAATACAACAACTGAAAAGAAGGATGAGCCAGCCAAACCTGCTTTTAGTTTTGGTGGGGCTGCTACTACCGCTACTACTACATCTGCTACTGATAACAAGGCTGAAGCAGCTAAACCTGCTTTCAGTTTTGGCAGTTCCACTACTACATCTACTACTGATAACAAGACTGAACCAGCTAAACCTGCTTTCAGTTTTGGTGGTTCCACTACTGCTGCTACTACAGAAAAGAAGGATGAACCAGCTAAGCCAACTTTATCATTTGGTGCTGCTTCCACCACCACTGTCACTGCCACCGAAAAGAAGGATGAACCAGCCAAACCAGCTTTCAGTTTCGGTGGGACATCTAAGACCGAGCAAAAGAAAGATGAACCAGCCAAGCCAGCCTTTTCCTTTGGTGGTGCATCTAAGACTGAGGAAAAGAAAGCTGAACCAGCAGCTAAACCTGCATTCAGTTTTGGTGGTGCTGATACCACCGCCACAAAAGATAAACCTGCTACAACTGGTGGATTTTCATTTGGTAATACTTTGAAGAAGGATAATAAGACTGAAGAGAAGAGTCCATTATTTTCTCTTGGTGGTGGTGCAGCTGCCACTGGTGCTTCCACTACTCCAAAACCTACATTATCTTTCGGTGGTGCTAAACCAGCAGAAGATGGGAAGAAGACAGAAGAAGGTAAACCATCTGGATTCTCATTCGGTGCCAAGAAAGATGATGCAAAGCCTGCTGCTGAACCAGCCAAGACGGGATTCTCCTTTGGTGCTAAGAAGGAAGATATCAAAGCCACTACCGAATCAGCCAAAACTGGTGGTTTTTCATTCGGTGCTAAGAAAGATGAAACTAAGACTACTACTACTACTACTGCGGAACCAACCAAGACTGGTGGTTTCTCATTTGGTGCCAAGAAGGAAGGAGAAGATGCTAAAAAGACATCTACGGATGCCGCTGAGAAGACTGAAACATCTACTGCTCCTGAGGCTAATAAGACATTAAATCCAAAACCTGTAGAATTGAAACCAGTATCATTAGATAACAAGACCTTAGACGATTTAATTACAAGATGGACAAACCAATTGACTAATTCTGCTAACCATTTCGATTCATATTCCAAGAAGATTAACGAATGGGATGAATTACTTGTAAAGGGTGGTGAACAAATCAATGAATTATATATGAGTTCATTAGCCACTACTCAGACACAAGCAAAGATTGATCAATCGTTACAATACATTGAAAGACAACAAAATGAGTTAGAAACATTCCTTGACAACTACGAGAAGAAGACCGAGTCTCTATTGGCTGATATCTTACCCACAAACAATGCTGGTGGAAATAACAACGACCAAAAGAGACAACAAGCGTACCAAACTGCAGAATTATTGGATGAAAATCTTAATTCATTGTCCTTAAACTTATCCTCTTTGATCAAAGAGATCAACGACGTGAGTAACACTTTCAATAAGGTTACCGGTGCCAATGGCAACAGTCAAGACGAGAACACGCAGTTGGTGAAGTTATTAAACGTCCATTTGGACGCCTTGAAATCGCTAGACAACAACGCCGCCCAACTGGAACAAAAGATGAAGGCCGTTTCCAAATAAAATTCTCCAATCCACACTGTATATTATCACTAACCACTCCAACGTACATAACAACATCAATATATACTATCTTTATCTACCATTAATGTGTTGTATTTGCCACTATTTCTATGTAAATTTACCCGCCAATTTGCTTTTTTGCCACCAAAGTGAAAAAAAAAAATGTATAAGAAATAAAGTGGAAACATCAAGAGTTGATACATTTTATTGATATTGTAAAAGGTGGGATAACTGTAGTGAAAGGCCTTGCTGTGTGTAACAGGAAGTTTAAAGAAACAAATAAGAAAGAACAAGACAAACAATGCCACCAAAGGAAGATTGGGAGAAATATAAAGCACCAGTGGAAGATGAGAATAAACCAGAGTCCAAGAAGGATGAAATGGTTCCCTTAACTGAGGGGGATATTCAAGTGTTAAAGACATATGGTGCTGCTCCATATGCTAGTAAGTTAAAAGCTACAGAGAATGACTTGAAAGTCATTGAGGCTAGAATTAAGGAGAAAGGTGGTGTGAAAGAAAGTGATACTGGGTTGGCTCCATCTCATTTATGGGATATAATGGGGGATAGACAAAGATTGAGTGAAGAACATCCGTTACAAGTCGCTCGTTGTACTAAGATTATAAAGGGGAACAGTGAGAGTGACAATGCAAATAATAATGAAGCCAGTGCGGATGGTGGTGATAGTACGAATAATGAACAACCAAGTGGTGGTGCTGCCTCTGCAGGTGCCACCGATGAAGATGACGAAGAAGCTAAATATGTTATTAACTTGAAACAAATTGCCAAGTTTGTTGTTGGTTTGGGTGAACGTGTTTCCCCCACAGATATTGAAGAAGGTATGAGAGTCGGTGTGGATAGATCTAAATATAATATTGAATTACCATTACCACCAAGAATTGACCCCACAGTGACCATGATGACTGTGGAAGAAAAACCTGATGTGACATATAGTGATGTTGGTGGCTGTAAAGAACAAATTGAAAAATTAAGAGAAGTGGTGGAATTACCTTTACTTTCTCCAGAAAGATTTGCTGCTTTAGGTATTGATCCACCAAAGGGTATATTACTTTATGGTCCACCGGGGACAGGTAAGACTCTTTGTGCTCGTGCTGTCGCCAACAGAACAGATGCTACTTTTATTAGAGTCATTGGTTCAGAATTAGTACAAAAATATGTTGGTGAAGGTGCTCGTATGGTGAGAGAATTATTTGAAATGGCAAGAACCAAGAAGGCATGTATTATATTTTTTGATGAAATTGATGCTGTTGGTGGTGCTCGTTTTGATGATGGTGCAGGTGGTGATAATGAAGTTCAAAGAACTATGTTGGAATTAATTACACAATTAGATGGGTTCGATCCACGTGGTAACATTAAAGTCATGTTTGCCACAAATAGACCAAATACATTAGATCCTGCATTATTAAGACCTGGGAGAATTGATCGTAAAGTGGAATTCTCTTTACCTGATTTAGAAGGTCGTGCAAATATTTTCCGTATTCATTCCAAAGCAATGAGTGTAGAGCGTGGTATAAGATGGGAATTAATATCGAGATTATGTCCAAACACCACTGGTGCTGAATTAAGATCCGTGTGTACTGAAGCAGGAATGTTTGCCATTCGTGCCAGAAGGAAAGTGGCCACTGAGAAGGATTTCTTGAAAGCTGTGGATAAAGTCATCAACGGTTACAAGAAATTCAGTTCCACATCTCGTTACATGCAATACAATTGATCAGTTATATAATGTCAATCATTTATATATATATATATATATCCTGGTAATAAACATTAATCTCATAGGTACTCACCCACGTGTGGGAATCTTCCAATATAATTTTTTCTATAAAAGGTTTATCTATAGATTACTCTTTGTAGAATGCAACTGATAGCAAACTGTAAAACACCCAACAAACCAATCCCATTTCTATGCATTAATAAGAGGTATGGGAAGCCTTATATATGCTGTAACGTTCGTTTATCTGCTGTTTGTCAGTCAAGTGTTTGCTCTAGCCGGGAGAGACCTGAGTCATGGGGATCTAACTAGCACCAGCACCCCAAATTGCCAAACATGTTCTGGTAAGTTTACCACAGTGATAGATCTGTTATCCAGTGATGTAGAGTTTTCTATACTGGTTAGAGTGTTGCAAAGGAGGAAACTGATTACATATCTTAACGAATTGCAGAATTTCACTCTATTGGCACCCGTCAATTCTGCATTTGTTCAAGATTTTGACTTAACAACTGACATCACCACTTTAGATCTAAGTCCCTGGGATAACTTTGATATCCAGAATTATATTATTCATGATCAAGTTATTACAACGGAGCAATTGGCAAATTGTACTAAAGTGGTTTCTGATAAGGTAAAATTCCCATTAATTATGGGTGAAGTAACCGGTTCTCATGAGAATAAATATATCATCAACCATGACATATTTATAGTAGAACCTAATCTGATACCTAATATGCAAAATGCTACTGTTCATGGTATTGACAAGTTGATTGGAGATGCCCCATATGTGTCTACTTTGGTAAAAACAGTAGATAATACACAAGTTTCATACTCTAATTTTATTAACTTGTTAGAAAATATATTATATCATTATAAGGATACTATCTTTAATAATAGAACTTTATTAGTCCCCTCTAATAGAAGTTTCAAGACCCATTTCAACTCTATTGAACTGAATTATTTGTTAAATTATTATCATAAATTGGCTAACATGGAGACAAGGATCCAAAAGAATTGGTATAATGACATGGAGCTACTGCTAAATAATCTTTTAATTGATGAAGTGGTTGGTGGATCTATGGATTTTTTAACTACAAATTTGAATAATAGATTGACTCATATTGGATATGCAAGGGATGGTCGACAATTGATTCTTAATGAAAAGGATCAATCTATTCTAAGTTTAACAAACCAGCCTTACAATTTTGGTATGGCTCATTTCTTTGATGATATTGAATTTTTAAACTCATCAATATCATTCAATGCAGAAAAATATTTACATGGATTGAATTGTTCTGGGTTCGTTAGAGAAATTTATTTTAGAGGTCTAGAGAAATTTATTCAAGATAATGATAAAGAGATTACTATTTTCTTACCACAAGCATCATTAAATGATGAAGTTGGTTTCACAAAATCTACCCTTTTGTATCATTTCACAGAAAGAGCGATTTGGTTAGAGAATGAGTTCCCAACTTTAAATAAAGATGAAACTTTTAGTAAATTTTATAATTCATCATTTTGTTCATCAAATAAAAAACTTGGTGGTAATTGTCAAAGAATGAAATTGACTAAATCAAATAAAGGTTATTCAATTAATAATAAATTCCATATCTTAAATTCTAAACCATTTCAAATCGGTAATACATTAATTTATACCATTGATAATGATATAACCTTACCCAATGATTTAATATTCTCATTACCACCGAATCTAGATTCCTGTTCTAAATCAATATCATTTTTAAGGAAATTAAACTATCTAGATTTGAAACCTAACCATGAGGGTTACACAATTTTCCTACCTTGTTTTCACTCATGGGATAATATGGGACTAAATTTCCAGTACATTCAATCGAATTTAACTGCAGCAAACCTAATTATAGAAAATTTAATTGTTAATGGGTTATATTATACTGATCCCGATGATAGACATCATATAATGACCAAAAATATAGCCAATGAAGATATTGAAATGAATATCCATAGTGAAAAGGATTCCTCAGAGATTCAAATTGGTATAAATTCATTAAGAAATAATGTGACAATTGAGAAAGATGCTGACATTATCTTCAATCAGGGGGTAATTCATCCCACTCATAACGTGGAGTATCCCTTTAATTTACAAATATCATTGAAAGATTTGTTTAAGACTACAGGTAATAATAAATTTTTAAATCTTTTGGAAACTTTACCAAATTTCAATCATTTATTCCAAGATTCTAAGACACCATTTTCAATATTGGTCCCCACATTATCATCATTAGATTATTCTGATATTACATTAAACTATACTAAATTGGAACAATTCTTGAAATTACATATTATACCAGGTAATGAAACTTTAAACATATTAGATTGTAATAATGATTTCAACACATTATTAGGTGAAAGGTTAGAATGTCAATATTATTCACAAGATGATCATTATATCAAAGTTAAAGATGGTGCTACGAATGAGGTAAGAATATTAAATAAAGGTTGTTCAACTTTAAATTCTCAACAAGCATGTATATTTTTAATTGATAAGCCATTATCATTAAATTGGATTGGTAGAGAGAAATATAATTTAAATATGCCAATTATCGCTGTGGCATTTGGTATTATTGTCGGGGTGATAATGTTCATGATACTTATTTGTTGTTTATTAATTGCCAGAGTGGTCAAGTTTAAAAATAAATATCAATCAAATGGTTCCAATGATACCGTAAATGATAATGATGATAGTACACAGATAAATAATGATGCGGAACGGCCGTTGCTAGGTAATCCTAAACAAAATATAACAGCATCATATGATTCTACTACTACAGTTCCCCGATTGTCAGTTACCTCAAACAGTTCACAATTGAATGCGACTACTAGACAACATATGGGATCTGCTTCGTATTCAATTAACTCTACATCAACTCCAATTCAAATGTCTAGAAAGTAATGAAGAGAATCTAACTAATCATTAATATACTAATGCTGGCACTAGTGGTTATAGATGAACTAGGAAGAAATAGGAAGTACGCAGTCAACAACTTGTGCAGTCACAAAAAGTGCTTCTTGTGTATATTGAATGTATTTTTGATGATATTTCTAATAAACTATATACAAGCATATACGTACATGCATATCTTTATAAAATAATAATAATTCAATATAGAATCTTCGGTATGATAGTGTTATGAATAGTGAAATTGGGTAGTTAAAAAAAACTTACAAGATATTATTTACAAGGAGTGAGGCTTTCTTGTAAGTTTGTAACAATTGTTCACAATTTACCCTCTCTTGTGCCAAAGTTTCATCCTCTTGTAATAATTCATCCATAATAGAATCCTTGTATAATTCGGTAACTAATCTATTATGAATAGTTTCTTTACAATGATTAACTAAAAGACACATAATAGCTTTTGGAACTTGATCTTGAATCATTTCCCTTACAATATCAAAATATGAAACTATTAATCTTCTAATCAGTTCACATTCTAATTGTTCTCGTTCTGTTAACATTGGAATATCATCATCTGATGAATCTTCTTCCACAATATGAGTTTGAACGGTAGTAGCATTAGTATCATCATTTAAACTTAAAGTACTGAAAATAGATCCATCTTGAATACCATAATGTTCTGAAGCTTTCAAATCTGGTTTACCCTTGTTATGGGGTAGATTATTATTATTGGCCATGGAGTTTTCTTTATCTTTACCAAAGAAATAATTTAAAAAGGTTTCTTTATCTGGATTATTAGTATTATTAGAAATATTTGACCCTAGATTGGAACGTGAATCATCCTTTTCTATATTATTGTTGATAAATACAGAATCAGATACATTAATATTAGACGTTGAATGGTTTTTAAGTGGAAGTGTACCATCAGACTTCTTATCAGGATGAGGTTGATCCTCTTTTACAGGTCCAATTTTCTTTTGTGAAATACTGCCATTACTTGTTGATCTATTCTTTTTTAATTCTCTTTGTTTTAATATATCAGTCATGACTTCTGTTGCACTTAAGAATCTTGGATGATTAGTATTAATATAAGCACGATGAATTTCAATTAAAGAATCGACATAATCGAATGTTGGATTTAATCTCTCTCTTAACAATTCACTAACCACTTCAATTAAAGTGTTTTTTAAGTTTGGATATCTTGCTAATTCTGCATTACTGGAACCATGACATATTTTCATTAATTCTTCAAATACTAATTCGACACAATGACGAGATGGATCTAGCAATAATTTTATTTGTGGTTTTACTAATAAATCAAAGGCTAATTCTGGAACAAATAAAGTAGCACGAGGACCTGTAGAGTTTCTAATCGCAGTCTTGATATCTAGTGCGGTTAGATTGGATGTGGGGTTTAAAGTTTCTAAAGATTTTCCAAAGATGTTATTATAAATGTAATAAATTCTAGCACCACCACAAAGTTCCTTAGTGTTGATATCCATGGAATTACCATCAATTGAGGAGGTAAAATTTTTGGCAAAGATATTAATTAATTGTAAGATTATACCAGCTTTATTTGCTTTAGAATTAATTAATGGTGTCCCACCGTATGAATTTAATTCCTTTTCTGTTTGTGTTATTAAATTATTTAACTTGGTCTTAATATCTGGTAATTTATTTCTAATATGATTCATTAACGTCTTATTTAATAATTTTGCCAAATAACGAGTACCACATTTATCAGAAATTGTTCTATAAATAGGATGTCTCTTAAAATAATGATCTTCATTATCTAAAGCTTCTTTCACTGTGACATTTAATTGAATATCCTGCTGTGAACGATTCACAATACCAACAAACCCCAATTTCAATGGGTATACTTTCCCCAAAAGGATATCTAAAGCATGTGTACCTGAATCCATCAAATCTAATTTGGTGATGACACCAATGGTTCTTTTCCCCTGTGGGTCAACTTCTTTGGCTAATTTTAAAGATTCAGAATTGACCAAATCAACATTAGCAGGTGTTACAGCTAATATCAAACAATTAGGTGTAGCCACATAATCTAAGATAAGATTCTTAATTTGTCTTTCAATGTCATGTGGTTGTTCACCAATGGGCACTTTTGTAATACCAGGTAAATCGACCAAAGTCAAGTTAAGGACGTGTGGAGAGAAAATCTTTAAATTGATGGGTACTTTGCTAATACCTTTATTCTTCCCAGCGATTCTAGCAGTTTCGAATTCAATTTCTCTTCTAATCTCATTGAAATCGTAGAATTTTTGGCCTGGTTTATGTAAAAATTCCCCCCATTCTTCACCAGAATGGGTGCTTTCCTTGGTATGTATAGTTGTAAGATCAGCATCAGACAACTCGGAAAGTGTATTAGTAACAGAAGATAACTTATTATTATCTTTAATTAAATCTTCAGCAGACACCAAGGCAGAAGACGAAGCCGAAGATAAAGTAGAAGACGATGAAGCATAAAGGGAAGGGATGTTATTTAGTTGTAACACTAAAGGTCTTCTTGTGACAATACCTGTACCTCTGGGAAGGAAATCTCTACCGACCAATGTCTCTAAAATAGATGATTTCCCAGAAGATTGGGACCCAACAACAGCCAAAATAGGTAAATCCAAGGAATCAATTCCAGAGGAATACATTACATCCTGTAATTTGTTCACGGTGGGGATCAAATCCTCCAAACTAGCCATCTTGTATTAAATAAAATCCAGTTAATATATGTACAACTTTACCAACCAATAAATAAGCGAAGAGTTAACCAAAAAGAACCGTCTCAAAGGAAAGTGTGTTAACTTCTATCTGAGTATTTTACAGGTAATAATCTAAACTATCCTTAAGCTATTACTTCTCACTATAAACCGGTTTAAAACCCATGAGTAAACAGATCAAATATTCGATGACATTTCTCTAATTTCATCTTTTTTTTTTTTAATAAAGACAGATTTCAGTTGTAAAGTGTGAAGACAGAGACACAAGCTTTTGAATACAACTATAATCGCCATATTCTTCAGTTGAAAGGAGCTATTTCAAGCAAGCAGAAGGTTAATAACGTTGAATTACAAAAAGAGAGGATTAAGATGGTGCAAGAACGAAGTAGTAAGCGTTCCGACTCAGGAAATAACGAGGATTCTTTTTATTCCTTAAACCATGGCAGTACAAGTTCCAATTTGATACTGAATAAACCAAATTTGACTCCAGGACACGACAAAGTGATTGGAACAAGCCCCATCGATTTCAAGAATCCAGACCCTGAAGTTGTAGATGCAGTAGCACGTCAGTTAAATGATGTTCCAAACAGTTTACAAACCCCCGGTGGCGATATCACCAGAGATTTATACAGATGGACTCAAGAGAATAGTAATACCAATCTAACTGTGGGGTCCCATGTCAGTTCCCAATTTGGATCGCCGTCACGTCCCATTCATGATGAGAATCATCCCATAATGCATCAACCAAGTACATCTTTCAGTTTAACTAATCCAAACTCTAGAAGGAAAAGGTCAATGAGTTTCTCTGCTGTTGCTGGAAACTCAGAACTATTAAACAATATGATCTTGATGCCCAGTTCAAGAACCCAATCCATTGATCAAGGAAATAATAATGGTCTAGGTCGTAAAAGTAGTGATGCAAGTCGGTTGGCTCCACAATTACCCAGTTTAACCATGACACATGAGGAGATTAGAGCCCCTGGTGGGTTTAGAAGAGCATATGTCCTACGTAGACGTAGGAAGAAGCATTTAGATGACTTGCCTCCAAATTTTATTACTAGAAACTTCATTGAATTCCTTACTTTATACCCTCATTTTGCTGGTGAAGATCTTTCAGAGAGTGAAGAGGAAGAAGAAGAAGAGGATGAAAACATACGACCTGAAGATCTTGAAGAAGCCATTGAGTCTGAAACAGAAACATCTTCATTATTACCTAGTGGTAGACCAGGTGTTAAAACAAGATCGACAACTAAACATAAAGCTTCTACTTTGAAAGCTGTCCTGTTATTGTTAAAATCCTTTGTTGGTACTGGAGTTCTTTTCTTGCCAAAGGCATTCCATAATGGTGGGTGGGGGTTTAGTTCATTATGTCTACTGTTTTGTGCAGCTTTATCATATTACTGTTTCATGCTTTTGATTGTTACCAAGGATAAAGTCGGTGTCAATGGGTATGGTGAAATGGGTGCTAAATTATATAATAACAAGATGAAACTTTGTATCCTACAATCGATTGCATTATCACAAATTGGATTTTCTGCTGCATATACAGTGTTTACTGCTACAAATTTAAAAGTGTTCTTTGAATCTGTTATGCATTGGGATGAAGATACAATTGGTTTGGGTGTTTACATTTGGTTACAAGCTTTAGTGTTTCTTCCCTTGGCTTTGACCAGAAATATTGCCAAGTTAAGTGGGACAGCTTTAATTGCAGACCTGTTTATTTTGCTTGGCCTGGTCTACGTGTATTATTACTCTGCTTATCATGTAATAAGCAATGGTATTGCTTCTTCTACAATGGTATTCTTTAATCAATCTCATTGGTCATTATTTATTGGTACTGCAATTTTCACGTTCGAAGGTATTGGTTTATTAATCCCCATTCAGGAATCTATGAAAAATCCGCAACATTTCCAAGGTTCTTTATCTGGTGTTATGATCATTGTCACTATGATTTTTGTCTCCTGTGGGTTGATCTGTTATTCTGCCTTTGGTTCTCACGTTGAGACTGTTGTGTTATTAAATTTCCCACAAGATTCATATTACACCTCTATTGTACAATTGTTATATGCATTAGCAATCCTATTATCTACTCCATTACAATTATTCCCAGCAATTAGAATCTTAGAACATTGGACATTCCCATCTTCATTATCTGGTAAATATAATCCTCGTGTGAAATGGTTAAAGAATTATTTCAGAGCCGCTATCGTGTTAGGTACAACAGCAATTGCATGGGCTGGTGCCAATGATTTAGATAAATTTGTCTCCCTTGTTGGTTCATTGGCTTGTATCCCATTGATTTACATTCATCCACCATTATTACATTTTAAAGCATCTCAGCAACCAAATAGTGACGGTTCTTCTGTGAATAAATTGGTTCTTCTGTTAGATCTCGTAATCTGTACCTTTGGTGTTGTCATCATGGCATACACCTCGTGGCAAACCATCAGTCTGTGGATATTTTCGTGATCATTATATATAATCTATATATCCATTTTATACATATTTCGAGTCAGAAAAAGCTACTTTCCCCAACTAAAAAACACATTTCTAACTACAATACACCCCCAACTATACCACATTAACATGTAGCTAACAGGGATCGATCTCACCTTGCATTGGAACTCTTTAAAATCACTGTCAAAAGGTCAAATTTGATGTAATTTTCCACATGAAAAATAATTTTAGTGGAAAATTTTATTCAAATTTAAAGCTTTTAATGACAAAAACCACCAACAAACAAACATTTAATTGACATTTGTGTTGTAAATTTGTTAGTCATTGGCATATTTGAACAGAAATACGTGAATACGGGTATCAATTGATTGGAAATGTCTTTGAAATTGCCACAAAACCCAAACGCTGGGTTATTTAAACAAGGTTACAACAGTTATTCCAATGCCGATGGACAAATTAATAAATCCATTGCTGCCATTCGTGAAATCCATCAAATGTGTTTAACCTCCATGGGACCATGCGGTAGAAACAAGATTATTGTGAACCATTTGGGGAAGATTGTCATCACTAATGATGCTGCCACTATGTTACGTGAATTAGAAATTGTTCATCCAGCAGTGAAATTGTTAGTAATGGCCACTGAACAACAAAAGATCGATATGGGTGATGGTACCAATTTAGTAATGATCCTTGCCGGTGAATTGTTGAATGTCTCTGAGAAATTGATCGCTATGGGTCTTTCCGCCGTGGAAATTATTCAAGGTTATAATATGGCTAAGAATTTTACTTTAAAGGAACTAGATACTCTTGTTGTGGATGAAATTGTTAACAAGAGTGACAAGGACCAATTGATTAAGATTATTAAACCTGTCATTGCCTCCAAGCAATATGGGTACGAAGATTTATTAAGTGATTTAGTGGCTGATGCCGTGTCTCATGTCCTACCAAAGAATGGTTCCAATTTATTCAATGTTGATTCTATTAGAGTCGTCAAGATTATGGGTGGTTCTCTAGCCAATTCTACAGTGGTCAAGGGGATGGTTTTCAACCGTGAACCAGAAGGTCACATCAAATCTTTGCCCACCGACGTCAAGAAACATAAAGTTGCTGTCTTCACATGTCCATTAGATATTGCTAACACTGAAACTAAAGGTACTGTACTTTTACACAATGCTCAAGAAATGTTAGACTTCTCCAAGGGTGAAGAAAAGCAAATTGATTCCATGATTAAAGAAATTGCTGATATGGGTATTAAATGTGTTGTAGCAGGTGCCGGTGTTGGTGAATTAGCATTACATTATTTGAACAGATATGGTATTCTTGTATTGAAAGTCGGTAGTAAATTCGAATTAAGACGTATATGTCGTGTTTGTGGTGCTACTCCATTGCCAAGATTAGGTGCGCCAACTCCAGAAGAAATCGGTACCATTGATATTGTGAAATATATGGAAATTGGTGGTGATAGAGTTACTGTTTTCAAACAAGAAGATGATGAAGTGAGTAAAACCGCTACTATCATCCTTAGAGGTGCTACTCAAAATAACTTAGACGATATTGAAAGAGCCATTGATGATGGCGTTGCTGCTATTAAGGGTTTAATGAAACCAGATGGTGGTAAATTATTACCTGGTGCTGGTGCCACTGAAATTGAATTGGTGTCCAGAATTACTAAATATGGTGAAAATACTCCAGGTTTGTTACAATTGGCCATTAAACAATTTGCTTTAGCATTTGAAGTTGTTCCACGTATTCTTGCTGAGACTGCAGGTTTAGACGTTAATGAAGTATTACCAAATTTATATGCTGCACACAGTGAAGAAACCGAGA
>PPOL03000061.1:0-63804 GCA_003708905.3 Monosporozyma siamensis
TACCTATTCTAGAAATAACCCTGTTTCATAATATTAACCTCATACAATTGTATACCTTGTTTCAACAGTTGGGTTGGTTTCTTTCTGAAAAGCGTTTGAAAGTTTTGTTTTTAAGTAGGAAGAAGGCAAAAAAAAAAAAAATCCGGTTATCTAAAGAATAAGAAATGATATCATTAAAAGATATTGTTAACTAATATATATTTTAAATATACCTTTTATATCGAAATACAAACTATTGCAACTTTAAAAAATCTCAAGAACCTCATTAGTCTTGGCTTGGGGCACAATTATATAGAGAATAGGTATAAAAACCATAAGATAATATAACTTGGTAAGAAAATAAATTAATGAACGTATTGTTTCATAATATTAGAGCAAAAAAGTATAAGTAAATAATATTTATTTAAAGAAAAGATAAAAAAAAAATAAAAGAAGAAGAAGTGAAAAAAGGTTGCATGATGACGATCATCTCTTAATTGAATGTGGTTTCAATAATTCAAAACTACATATTAATCCCGTACTAATACTTAATACAGCTCCCCAATTACCAAATTGACCACAATAATTTGGTGCACTGAAAACAGTGACAAATTTCTTCTTTGCAAAAAATTCGTATCCATCTTCTACTACCATATGACCTCTAATAATTAAGTCAAATTTAAATTTTGAACAAAAATCAAGGACATTTTTACGAGAAAATGTATATGATACACCACGATCATTTGGTGACCATGTTGTAATATTTGAATCTGGATCACTCCAAAGTAAATCTGTAATTAACCCTTCTTCTGGAATATCTGTAGGTCTTGCAACGTTAGAAATTTGTTTCAAAGAGGTTAAATCTGGAGATATACCGCCATGAATACAAAAGATCTTATCTTGAATCATTGCAGCAATGGGTAAACAGTTAAAGACATCAATGAAAGATTTCCAAACTTTTGTAGATTTCCGTCTTTTACATTCATCATAAAAACCATACATCTTAGTTACATTAGCAGATTCATGATTACCTCTTAACATAAAGAAATTATCTTTATATTTAATCTTATAACAAAGCAATAACATTATTGTCTCTAAAGATTGTTGACCACGATCAATATAATCCCCCAAGAACAAATAATTTGTTTCTGATGGATTACCACTTAATTTAAAAATACGTAATAAATCATTAAATTGACCATGAATATCACCCACAATCTTAATTGGAGATTGTAATCTTAACAAAGTTGGTTGCATTAAAAAAATTTCACGCACATGATTACAAATTAATTGAATTTCCCATGATCTAAAGGGGAAACTTGATGATGAAGATTTCTTATGTTTACTTGTCCTAGTAGAATTATCATTTAAGTTGATCAATTTGGTAATCATATCATTTAAATTTATACCTTCTGTAGAAGATGAATCATTTGGGTATCTCTTTAAGAAAATTGATTTATTGCGGCTTTTCACGGTATGAGGTGATTCACCACTATATTTCTTACCTGGACTATTAGTGTTTCTGGTACTAATTTTCTTGAAAGAAGAAGTTAAAGAGGATGATGAAGATGATGTGAAAGATGATGGAGTGTTACTATACCGTAAATATGTAGTTGATGATGCAGATGAAGAGATAGAAGTTGATGACATTGGGGTAGCATTAGAAGAGAACACTGAGGAAAATGGGGTTGACCCCAATGATTCTGAGACATTACCATTTGGTTGTAAAGAAGTGATAATATTTGTAGTGGTAGTTCTTGGAATTGCTCTTGCACTTGGTATATTAAATGGTTTAATATCATTCTTAGATATTGATGGGGGTTTTATAGGAGGAGCAGGAGATGCAGATCTCTTTTGGTTCTTCTTCTTTTGAGTTATAGGTTGTTTATTCCTGTCATTAATTTGATTGATAGTAGGTGATAGCCTACTATCATCTGGTTCAGTGGGTTCATTAGAATTTATATCGTCATTAGTGGTAGCATTATTTTGTGAATTACTACTTGTTGAGTTATTATTTGCAGAGTTCAGAATATTTAAATTATTAAAATTGTTATTATCTGAATGGGACGGGCTTCTTCTTCTCATAAAGATATATTATGGATGGATAATTTCTAACTTTTAATGTATATGTTCTTGCTTAAAATAAATGGATGTTTTCCAGGTAAAAATAATAAATCTTAGTGTGTCGATAGAGTATAAAGTGTGTTTGGGTATTAAACGACTTAAAATTGGTGTAAGATTAGTAAGAAAAAAAAATAGTAAGTTTCTAAACCAGAGTTGTAAGTGTGTCAAATAATATATAAAATATCCCAAAGATACCTTGGATGGGTAAATTGAAATAAATGGGTGTGATTTAAACCCTGAAAGTGAATCTGTGAATAAAAGTTAAGATGAGCTAAAGGATGTTTAATGTGAAATTCAGCCCAAAACTGCTGTGATTTCACTTTTGAAATGGGCTTAAATTTTTGCGAAAATCTTTGAACGCGGAAAAAAAGAAAAGAGGACAAAAAAAATGCCATTACCCGGCTGCTCCGGTTTCTCGGCCTTTGCAAAAACGCGGACATAGGGTTTTTAAAAAGGTAAAATACAAGCCCTGGAAATATATTAGGATATGGGGGTAATTAGTGATATTTGCTACCCGGTTGTTAGGGTTGGAGGTTTATCTGAAATTAAGTCTGAAATTTAAAGGTTTTTGTATGAGAAGGTAAGATGAGTTATGTAAGTGACTATTGATCAGTGGGTTTAATAGAGACAACGGTTAAAGTTTGGGTTGTACAAGGGGCAAATATAATGAGTGAGAACATTAACAACGAAATGGATGAAAATATTACCCCACATGATGATAAATCTACAGTATTAAATGAAGAAAATTTACAAATTGATAATGAGGAAGAAGATGAAATTGATGACGAAAGTGTAGATTTTTCAAAGGGTTCTCGTGTTGATCCTTCTACCGCACCCCCTAGTGATGGTGTTGAGGATGAGTTAGAGCAAAGGATAGATGATGCTGTGACAAAAGAAGAGGATGTGAGCGAGACGAATAAAGAGACTATTAAGCCAACACCGTTACTTCCACCGGTACAACCCGCTACAGAAAGTGAAATACCTGATCTGGAAGAAGATACTCCCCTAGATCATAGTAATGACGAATCTACTCATAAGGAAGAGGATGAGAAAATAGAAGATAAAAAAATAGATGAAGATGAGCCTGTAAAGGATGAACCATTACAAGAAGAACCTATACAGGAGAGAGAAGTAACACCACAAGAAGGATTTGTGGCAGAAGGAGAAGAAGAGGAAGAAGAAGGTGAAACGAGATGTATTTGTGGTGAATTAGATCCACCAGACGAATCAGGACTTTTCATTCAATGTGAACAATGTGGTGTTTGGCAACATGGGTTTTGTGTCGGGATTGTAAAAGATGATACACCAGATAAATATTGGTGTGAACAATGTAGACCTGATTTACATAGGTTATATGTTACCGATTTGGGAGATAATAGATCAATTTATAAACCTATACAAGGGTTAAGAAGACAAAAGAAAAGATTAACAAGACAATCCTCTTCTGCATCCTCATCAAGCAAAAAATCTAAAAATGGAGGCTCTAAATCGAAAAATAACTCCGAAACATCAACAACACCATCTTCACCGAATTCATCAACCTCCTCCAGTTCCAATGAAAATAAGGCGTCACTATCTTCCCATAATTCTAATAATGATACAACTTTAACTACTGCACGTTCCACTAGAAGTAATAATAACATTAATAACACGGCAAATGATATTGACGTCAACACAAATGGTGATGAAAGCACACTGGTTAAACCTCAAGGTGACAATAGCAGTAGTATAAGCAGTCACAATGATGATCCATCCACTACTCCCTATGATGAAGATGATAGAAGATTACAAGATAGAAAACGTGCCACTTTCTTAGCTAGAGAGGAGAAACAATATCAAAGAATGTTAGAAAAGGCTATAAAAGAAAGTAAGCGTGCCTCAGGTGAATCTCCTAACGATGAGGATGCTGCTGCTAATATGAATGCTTCTGAGGAGTCAATCGACACACAAACTAATATTCAAGATGATACAGAACAAGCTGCTGAAATTAAAGAACATAAGTCAGTGGTAGGGAAGAAATTATCTACAGTTGATGAAGAAATTGATTCGCCTTTGAAACAAGAATTAGGAAGAAGCGAGACACCAGATCAACCTTCTGATAGTAGTAGTCATTCCTTGAAGAGAGCGCCAACTCCAGTTAAGAGACCTCAAAGAACCATAAAGAGAGCCAGAAGGGCTGCTACACCAACAGAAAGACTTCTCAAAGGTGGTCGTAGAGGTAAAGGATCCAGATCTGGTAATAATTCTAATACTTCTACTGACGGTGGGAACGGTTCAAGAACTGGTTCTGAGGTTACTCTTGATAAACCTGTAAAACCTAGATTACCACCAGCAAGAACTACATTAAACGAGATGAGAAGAAGAATATCTGCAATTTTAGAATTTATATCGCGAACTCAATGGGAATTAAGTGAAGATCAACAAACAAAGGAAGAATTAGTCAAATTCGTGGAAAATCAAGAGTTTATTGCTAAAGTTAATGGTGTTTATGATAAATATAACGAAAGTTTAGTATTAATGGATGAACTTACAAGAAATTTACTACTTTGGGAACAGAAGTATTCTTTTAATAAAAATACTGCAGACAATAATAATAATAATAATGAAAATTAATCCAAACTAGATTGCTCCTGGATTATGTATAAAGATAATATAATATTCTCATTAAATATGTATATATATTAAGCTTTTTTTTAGAAGCATGGTTTTCAAAAGGAAGATCTACCTTAAAGATTCAAGGAAATCCTTTGTTGATAAGATAGAAGTACCACCTAATATAACTCTCATTCTGTTATTCCCCATAGCTTTATTAAACTGAGTGATAAATCTAGATTCTTCCAAAGTGACACCACCAACAACAAATATGACAACATCTTGAGTGGGTGGTAATTGATTGGTATTAGTGGGTTTAATCAAACATTTATATTTCTGTTCTGATAAATTATTCTTCGATAAATCACTTAATAATTGAGATAATTTGGGGATATGTTGCATGTATACATTATCAGATCCAGAATGAGTTACATTTTTATTTCTATGTAAATCCATTCTTGTATTAAATTTCTTAGCAAGTTCAGTTAATAAATCATCTTTTCCTTGAGTTTCCACATTTTCAACATTTTTACTTGCTTTTATCCTTTCTAAATAAAAGTTTCTAAATTTATGTAAATAATTGACATCTTCAATAGATAAGAAATCTTTCAAGATATCAACCATTTGACTAATCTTCTCCACATGTTTTGTGTTATTATTATAATTTATCTCATCATATCGTATCATGTAAATACATGCTAATTTCAATTTATAGTAGGGGTCCAATTTAGGGTTTTGTAATAATCTTAATACTGAATTATAGTCTTCATTATTATCTCTATGAACAGCTAAATTTTGTTCCACTTCACTTAATTCCCAAATATCTCTCTCCTTTAATTGTCTATCTAGTTCCCCCACAAGAGCCATATGTTTTAACACATTACCAGATAATTTTTTGATCTCAGGATATTTTTCAATAAATTCTTTAATATCATCAATTGAATTTATGGAACTATTTATTTTGGACTTGTCCTTATAATTACTAACATATTGTTTCACTTTATCACCCAATTCACCAAAATTTAGATACATTGTATCACGGAAGAAGATATCTTGTTTTGATGATAATGTAACTTTCATTAAATCTTTATCAATGTTTGGCACCTTTGATAGATCGACCATATTACGTTTAATACCAATATATTCATGGATCATAGATTGATAAGTCCAAGGTTGTAACAATGGTGTGATTGGATCATCATTTCTATCCAAGATGATCAATGTGGGTGGAGCAGATGGATCAGTAGGGAAGTCAAACAGTTGCTTTTCATCCTTCTTGATCTCCTTCATGATAGATTTTGCCAAACTTAAGGAGACTTTACTACTACTATCATACCTAATCACACCGGGACGAATTTTCAAAGATAATAATAACGAAATCATATTACTTGTACATTCTTGCAAGTAAAATTCATCCCAAATTAGAGAACCTTCATTTAATATCCTACTGGGGTTAAGATCCAAGGAGAATAAATGTTCATTAAGGATTTGATAATCTTGAAATATTTCCTCCACTTTAACCACAGTTTCAATATCATCAACCTCAGCAATTCTTTCCAATTGCTCCTTAGAAATTTTATTACTAAAGAATAGATGATATTCACCATATTTTGGGGTTGATAACTCCCTTACCAGACATTCAATGGACTCGTCTGTTGGTTTCACATAAACAAGACATTTCAAATGTCTCATAACGTCCCTGTCAGCATTTTCAATGGTGTCCACTAAATAAATCTCATGTTCAAGTAACTCACTCTGGGTAGCACACATTGAAATGGTGGGAACAGTGTTCTTATCCAACAGCAGCACTTTAATTCGATCTTGTTCATTTAAAGCCAACTTTCTCGATCCGTCCTTGTTTAAATTGCTTTTACTTTGTGAGTTGACAATTCTGTCTACATAGAAATCACCGACTTTAAACAGATCCATCTTCTATACCTCTTTCCACCTGTTATTTCTTCCTTGTCTTTCCACCTGGTTCTTGCAAGTAATCAAGATCAATAATTTTTCACTTTTGCTTCCTTTAAAGACATTGAAAAGTCATTGATAAGGACATCATCACTGTAATAAAACAGTAAGCAAAGCAATGGTACATCGAAACAAAGTGCCAGAGTTCGACAAGGCATCGCATCCGGCAAGCAATATGAAACATCCAAGACAATTTTCTATAAGGTCTCGAGCCAAGAGTACAGCGAGTTTTAAAGGATTGAGACGAGTGTTGACTCACGACACGTTAAGCACAATGGACAAGGATCATCATCCAGCCAGAATCAAGTCCTCTGACTCAATATATAGAAGGAGAACGTTAAGTGGGTTGAATATGACTGCGTTGGGGTTGGCAAGATCGAGTCCCAATACCGCAGTGGCTTCTGCTGGATCTACTGGATCTGGTACTCACACAAGAAGTCATTCATTTGGGACTAACAGTCCTGGGATACGGCCAAGACGGTCCAAGAGTACACATTCTGTGTTACAGTACGGGACAGAGCCTGGAATGTTTAATAATATTGACAACTTGGCTAGTGAAGAGGAAGTTGACTACTTCACCGATGAGGAAGAAGGGGACAACGTTACAGATGAGGAAGATGCTAACAGAAATCTAGTTATGCCTAACATTGAGGAAAGTGACACAGCAGAGAGTAAGAGTACATTGTCTGCCAATAAGAGCAGGAAAAGTAGTGTCCCAAACCCTATTTCTAAGAAACCTGAATTTACATTAGGTAATGACCATGAAGATGATACAATTTCTAAACAGGACGATACAGATGATGACACCAATAGTCCTGTTACTAGTACTGATGATGATAAAGAGAGTGTTACTGCTGCAGTTGCAAATGATAAGCTGGATAAGAAGACAGAAGAGAATACTGTAAACCCAACACAATTAACTACTAGTCCCGAGAATATAGCACCTGTTGATAATCCGATTGTTAGAAAAGACAGTGATGATCATATTGAAAATGCTGATATAGACCATATCGCATCTAGTAACGACTTAGATGATGATAGTGCTAATATGTTAACTAGGCAGGTGAGAAATAATAAAGAGAGTGTCCCAGACACGCAAACTTATCAGATAATAAATAACTTGCATAAGAATAATATCCCCACAGAACCAAGTGTCATTATAAGTGATATAGGCGAAGAGAAAGATACAAATAGAGATCATGAAATCCCAGTCAAACTAGAAGCTGAAGTTAAAGGTATAAATAATATGGATGCACATGCAATCAAGAATAGTCTGACAGATCAATACATCCCCAACATGATCTTATCACAATCCACTGGCATGGAAAGAACTTTTGAACAACCTGCTTCTATTCAAAATTCTCTTGCCAACGAACTTCGAAGACAAGGTAATGATACCGTTGCTCACGGTGCTCATCCTGATTCGAATGATACCAATACTATCAACTCAGATACTACATTCCGAAACGAACATGAAAATGCTCATATACGGAGAACAAGTAATGTGTCTCAACAGAGTAACGGAAGTAGGCAAAACTTAACGCAGAGAGTTGAAGATGATTCCAAAAATTTAACCCCTCAAAGATTAACTCAAAATATTGAGAACCGAACTAAAAGAAACAGTTTCTCAAATTCATATTCTAGTCTGACTAACAATTTGCAAAGAGCTAATGCTGCTGCATCATTAGCGATGGCTGCAAGCGCAGCTGTGGCAAATAGTTCAGGTAAAAATAAAGCCAGGCAGGGTGGAACCATTAATGTTTCAGATACCACGTCTTCAAAACCTTCGTCATATATAAGTACAATCTTCAACAGAAGACCTGCATCTAGACAACAATCATATATGAAACAAGAGACTAAGACTTCCATGGATAAAACCGGTCCCTCATTATTGTCACAACTTTCCAATAGTAAGAAAGATTCTGCTGGCACAAATAAAGTTAATCTGGATGATAACTTATCAAATTTCTCACAATTTTTGAAGTCAGAGAATACGGATGGAGGAGATTCCAGAACACAAAGGAAGTTGTGGTTACAAAGGGAGAATTCAATCTTAAATCTGAACTTAGAAAATGATACGAGTGCAGATTCGATCTTTATGGCTACAAATGTTGATGTTAAGAGAGAATTTGAACGAATTTCACATGAATACACAAGTTTAAGAAGATTTTATAACACAATTGATGCTGCATTGACAAGATTTGAATCAAATAAAGATAGAATACAACCCACATCCGCTTCAACAGCACCTAATGCAAACATTAAATCTCATGGTAGACACTCTGTAAATGATAATAAATTTTCTCAATCATTGGCAGCCTCCCAAGGTGACAATATATTTAATGCCTTTACTAGTGGTCATTCTGTGACAAGTAAGACCAGTGAAAATAATTTAAAAGCAGATGACTTCTTTGGGAACACTCAAAATTCCAAATTACAAAGAGTATTAACTACTATTTGGAATCAAGAAAGTGTTAATTTTAGTAATGAGGTTAATCCATTGAGTAAGAATACAAATGCTAATGGCTTAACCACAAATCCAGATATACGACATACTTATCATAATATTGGAACTCATCAACAATCGGTTCTAGCTGCCAGACATTCATTGAGAAATGCAATTAATACAAGATCTGGAACTGTTGGAAAGAGATAACTGACCTCGTTATGTGATTACACTGCGAAAGCATCAAAACTATCCTCTAATTGTTAGCATAATCAAATATTCCGTTTTCTTAAGAGTAAAAGAATTACTACATTAAAAACAACAAAAGTAAAGAACAATTCACACAATAATTTATAAATCATAGAGAAAAACACCACACCATCGTTTTGGTACCAGTTTTCAGTTCATTTCATAGATATTCCATATTATATATATATACCTTATATATGGCAAACACATAGAAAACTGAAATTTTTCACTATTTTTTTATTATTTGCAAATACACAAGTCATCTCGAAAATAGTGGTTTACAGCCAGTCTCATCTCTTATATAAACATTGACAGAAGCGCCAGTTGCGGAATTTGATCAGCAATGGGGAATATGCAAGACATTTCACATTATGGTCCATCCCTCTGTGTGAAGTTTTTGGGAGAAAACATGGTATATTCTGCCTGTGGTCCATTTTTACAGGTATTCGATTATAAGACTAATAAATTGGTTCGCAGAATTAGAATCTTTCAGAAGAATAAGATCCATGGCTTTTCATTCAGTAACGATGGTAAATATTTGGTTATTTTTGGTGGTAAATCTGTGGCTATTGTGGAAACTGCCCAATTATTAGATATCGATGACCTAAGTGTACGTGAAACTCTTGCTTCAGAATGGATAGTGGCAGGTGAATTCAACCACGCTTGTAATCAAGTGTACCTGTTGACCTGTTACAATCTGGTGCTAGAAGTGGATTTACAAGGTAATATTTTACAAAAGAAATGCTTGGTGAATGAAAGATCCATTTTGTATTCTGGGTCTATTAAGGTGCTAGATGATGATAAAGTCTTTATTAATGCAGGGACAGTCATGGGTGGTGTTTTAATATGGGATTTATTCTCTGAGACCAAAATACATAATTTAACTGGGCATGAAGGTTCTATTTTTTATGTCACAGTAAGTAATAATGGTCAATTAATTGCCAGTTGTTCCGATGATCGTTCGATTAGACTATGGGATATGAAGACCGGTAAAGAATTAGCCGTTGGGTGGGGTCATACTGCTAGAATTTGGAATCTGAAATTCTTCGACAATGATACTAAATTAATAAGTGTCTCTGAAGATTGTACTTGTAGAACTTGGAATATTGTCGCAGGTGATCACACGGATGAATTAAACCTTGTGGCTAATAATGTTTTTGAAGTCCATTTAATTAAGAATGTTTGGGGTGTAGATGTGGAAGAATCTCAAATGATTGCTGCTACTACTGGTAACGATGGTAGACTCAAATTAATTGATTTAAAACAATCTTCTAGATATGGTGATGAAAACGAAGTGTTTAGTGTAGCAGATATTGGTAAACAATTTAATATTGAATTCAAGAAGGATGAGATCATTAAAGGGTTCGCCTGGTTCTCATTTGGGTTAGTAGCCATTACTTCGTTGGGTAAGATTATCAAATATGATCTTTCAACTAAAAAATGGACATTGTTACAAGTTGATGAAAGATTAGTATCCTACTCATTTACAAACTGTATAAGAGATTCTAATGGTAATAATGTTGTGGTCTTTTCAAACAATAAATCTGATTTACTCTTATTAAGATTTTCTCCAGATGGGAAAGATATTACTGCGAATGTAACTTTACACATTGAGGGATTATCCAAGACTACAAATTGTATGGTAATATCCTCTACTGATGACAGCTTCCTTTTAACTTTTGAATCACCAAATCCTCGTGATAAGTTTAAGATATTTAGATTTGATGTGAAAACCCTTGATATTATTAATGAATACAGTTTCACAAAACCAGATAATTTTGTCTCTTCATGTCTTGAAGTGTTCGATCATTATGTATTGATCGGTTCCAGATTTAGTACTATTGCTATTTTCGATTTGAATGAAGCTTCCAACCCTGAATATTCTAGCACTTTAATTAAAAGAATCAATCCTGGTGATACTATGACTTCTATTAAGTTTGTAGAGACTACGAACGATAAACAACTATTTTCAGTAACAAATAGAGATGGCTATTACAATTTCATCACTCTAACTTTAAATGATAGTCAGAATATTGAATATGAAATCATTCATTCTAATAAAGTGACAAAGGGTTTCTTAGAGGGTGCTTATTATAATTCTGCTAATGAATACATCACTTATGGTTTCAAATCTAGTTTATTTTATATGTACAATGAACAAAAGGGATACGAAATAGTAAGCCAAATATGTGGTGGTGCTCATAGACAGTGGAAATTATCTCCACTTTCTGCTGAAGATAATGAATCCTTTATGTTAGTTTATGTTAAGTCATCTCAAATTCATTTTAGAAGAATTTACAAACCATTGGTACCTGAAACTTTAGTCAATGGGTTACATGGTAGAGAAATTCGTGATTTAAGTATATGTCCAACTTCTAGAAAGGATGGTGATTATTTATTTGTAACTGGTTCTGAAGACACAAGCATTAAATTAAATTCTGTTAATGTTACTACTGGTAATATTAAGACATATTGGACAGAGAGAAAACATGTCTCTGGGTTGCAAAAATTAAAATTCATCAATTCTCAATTAATGATTTCATGTAGTGCTAGAGAAGAGTTATTCTTATGGGATGTCAATGATACTTTTGAATCAAATCCATATATTCATGTGAGAAAGACATTACCTGTCTCAAGTGATAATCCGGATTTAAGAATCATGGATTTTGATGTTACATTTATTAACAATGATGATTTTATCTTACATACTGTTTATTCCGATTCAGCTGTTAAAATTTGGCATTATTCTCATGAATTAAACACTTTTAAATTATTACTTTCAACCAAATATAAGACATGTTGTATTTTCAATACGGCATTAGTTGATTTTAAGGAATCTAACTATTTGGTTCTTGCTCCAACTGATGGGTATTTGGTCATTTATAATGTTACAGATGTTATCAACACTGCTGACACAAATGTAGCGACTGTTGAACAATTTGAGTTACAACCTGAACTATCAGTCAGAATACATAAGTCTGGTATTAAATGTATTGATAACTATATTACTGAAAATGGTCAATGGAAGATATTCACTGGTGGTGACGACAATGCTATTGCTGTTAGTGTATTTGAAGTTGACCATACTACAGGAAAACTTGTACATGTTACACATGAAGTGGTCCCTGATGTTACTTCATCTACAGTCACATCCTGTCAAGTGTTTGATAATGGTAAGAAATTATTGACTACATCTGTGGATCAAATTGTTCGTACATGGGACATTACCAAGGACGACCTGTTAAGATTAGAAGAAGCTAAATATACCACCATTGCCGATACCGGTTCTTCCGACATAAGGTGTGTTGGCGGTGAGAGCAATATTGCATTACTTGGTGGTGTAGGTATATCAATGTGGACCTTATAATCTATAAAGGATTAAATACTGTATAATAATTTATAGAATCTAGAATACCATATCAGAATTGAATCGTAAAGTTATTTGATGTATCTACATGAATATATATATATACAAGGGTGCAGGTAGTTTGAATATCACTTAACCTTGACGTTGTTTATGTTTCCCATTGGATTTGCAGTACACATAAACTCTTCCCTTTCGTCTCACTATATAACAATCTTTGCAGAACTTCTTTAAAGCACTCTTGGTCTTGAACCCCCGACTAAATGGACTATTCACTAGTAAAGTAACTGTATATGGTAGTGCTCTAGGCATAAGGTTTAAACTGGGGGCCCTTAGACATGATGTGTAGGATGTCATTATACTTCTCGTAGCCATAAAAAGTCTCCGGTTTTTCGCCACGGCAGTCAAAGTTCTTACACAATTCATATTTCTTGTCCTTAGGATTGATTTCTTGCTCTCACTGTCAGCTTTTGGAGGTTCCTCTTGGTTCCTGGCTTCGAAGCCCTTCGTGAGAAATAATATATCGAATTTCAACATCTCAAAAATCGATGGCGGTTAGTGCAAAAAATGACAATTCTTCCAGTCACAAGCCTACTTTGAGCCATCGAGAAATAAAGACAGTTCCAACAGACAAGCAATCCTCGAAGACGGTGGAACTATACTGTATTAACCAAAGTTAAATACTGGAATTCTTTTATTAGAGAAGTGTGTCATTCTTTTCTGTGTTAGTTCGTTCTTCTCAAAGTATAATTGTAGTGCATTACTTTCAACCATGCATGACCCACAACAGAATAGTAGTGCCATGAGTCTGGACTATGAGGAATCCACTCCACCTATGGAACATAGACAAACGTTACAAGCCCCAGTGACTGTTTCCTCTTCACATAAGAAAAGATATAATTATTCACCAAGAAATCCATTGTCTTTACCGCTAAGTAACGAAATGCAATACAATGATGATTTTATTGACATGGATACTAATGTGCCTATTATTTCCACATTAAACCCCATGCAGTTTACTAGTGCACCAAGTAGAACAGTTTATTTAGGTAATATTCCAGAACATTTAACAATTGAAAAATTATTAGACCATGTCTCTAGTGGTGTTATTGAAGATTGTAAAATATTACCTGAGAAGAATTGTGCATTTATAACATTTATTGATGAAAATTCTGCATTATTGTTTCATTCTGATTCCATTTTGAAAAGATTAAATATTCAAGGAAATGATATTAAGATTGGTTGGGGGAAATCCAATTTGTTAGATCCCATAGTGGCTAGAAGAATTAAATGCAATGGTGCTACAAGAAATGTTTATGTGGGCAATTTAATTACTAATAATGAATTATGGGATGAAGAAAAGTTAAGACATGATTTTGAATATTTTGGTACTATTGATTGTATTAAATATTTACCAGAGAAACACACAGCATTTATTCATTTTGCATCTATTTTAGCTGCCCTTCATGCAGTAGATACCATTGCTGATTTAAATCCATCATATCATGATAAGAAAATCTTTTTCGGTAATGATCGTTGTGCTTTCATTACTAAATTACAACAATATAATGCAGCTCAATTTTTGGGTATTAATGCAGATGATTTAAGTTCAGTAAGGCAATTAAATGATAGAGATCTCATAACTAACACATTATTACAACAATCTGCTGCTACGGCAGCCATTGCTACCTCAGCTGGCGGACCAAATAATCTGGGTAATCGCACCATTTATTTGGGTAATCTTCCGAGTAATATTAAAGTTGAACACATTTGTAATGTGATACGTGGAGGGATTCTACAAAATATTAAGTTATTAGCAGATAAGAATATTTGTTTTATTACATTTGTGGATCCCACCGCAGCAGCACAATTTTATGCAATGAGTTCAATACATGGTTTGACGATTCGTAAGAAACGTTGTCAAATAGGTTGGGGTAAACATTCAGGTCCTCTACCTAACTTTATAATTAATGCAGTGAGTCATGGTGCATCAAGAAATATTTATATTGGTAATATTGATTGGGATAAACCAAATAGTAAGAAATATTTTACTGAACAAAACCTAAGAGAAATTTTTGCTAAATATGGTGAAGTGGAACAAATTAATTTCTTACCAAAGAAGAACTGTTGTTTTATCAATTTTACTAACATTAATAATGCAATCACAGCATTAAAGGAGGTGCAAGCCCTGCCAGAATTCCAAGATTTAAATATCAATTTCGGTAAAGACAGATGTGGTAACATTCCACAACAAATACATTAGGAACCATACGCTATCATATCCTACCAAAACCACTTACAGTGCATTCATCTCTTTTCACTTCTGCTTTAAATTGTTTGTCCTTTTGTTTATTGTTTGCTGCTTTTTTTTTTTTTTTTTTTTTTTCCCACCCTTTTGTTTTGCAATGATCTTTAAAAATGTATGTTTTGATGTCATATTTTATCCCTGGATTTTGGATAAACACAACTTTTCATTATTAATTTAACTCTGTTAAGATCAGATTAAAAAGTTAAGACATACATAGGATCACAAAAAGTTATAAAGTCGTGTTTCCGTATATATACTTCAGGAAAAATAAAACAACATGATTCAAATCGTGTATCCAGTGTATAACGGAGATGAGACAGATACGTCAAATGCTCAAAAATTTGAACTATTGAAGATTGCAGGTGATTTTAATGGATGGCAAATTGAACCAATGTCAAAGAGTCATTTAGATTCAAAACCTGTGTGGATTTATCAAATCGAAGATTCACATTTACAAAATTGTAAAAATTTAAATGATAAAGGTGAAATCTTGGTTCATTTTAAATTTATTGATGATAATAATAATTGGTTTATTGTTCCTGATTATGCATCTGAACCTGATGAACATAATAATGTTAATAATGTGAAAGTGGCCAAACCAGATAAAGAAGCGGAAGAGGAGGAAGAAGAGGAAATACCATCTGATACTGAAGTTGTAGATGAAGGTCCAGAATCCCCAACTCCTTCTTTAAAGGATGAGAAAATTCAGTCAGAAGAACCTGTTATAGAAGAACCTGAAGCTACTCCAGAAGTGCAACAACAGCAATCAGGGGATGCCTCAGATATCAATGCCAATATTACTGTGGAAGAGGCGGAAGACGAGGCACCCAATGATAAGGATCAAGATGTTAAAGAATCCACTGAGAAAACAAAAAATGAACATAAAGTTGATATTCCAGATGAAGTTATTGAAGAACCTGAAGTTACTAAAGAAGAAAATGTTGAACAGCAACAGAATAATGATAATATTGTAGAAGAATGTCCTGAAGATACCCCCGATATTGAATATAAACAAGAAAATGTACCAAATGAAGAAGCTCAAGAAGAAGCTCAAGAAGAAGCTCAAGAAGAAGCTCAAGAAGAAGCCCCAGAAGTACCTCAAGAAGAAGCTCAAGAAGAAGTACAAGAAGAAGTACAAGAAGAAGTACAAGAAGAACCCCAAGAAGAAATACAAGAGGAAGTATCTGAACCTGATAATGAACAAACCCCAAACACTTTTGAACCACTTCCACCAACTCCACCTCAAGAAATGGAAGGACAGCAAACTAAGAATGGAGCAATTCAACATGAGGACGATCTTTTCTTCTCGCCCAAGAAGTTCGAAGAGCTAGATTCATCCAATATATTAGATAGTCCGGTTGCCCCCGTGACAGTTGCATCTGCTCAAGCGCAAGGTAACAGTAACACTGAAATTGACATTGATGTGGAACATCATGATTTGACAGTGAAAGATAAGAGCAGTGAAGAATATCAAAACATCATCCGTAGATTGTTGAACGGATTTTACGGCTGGTTCTCGTGGTTATTTGGGATTTTCCGTTCCTCTGAGGACCGTTCCCATTGAACTTTAAACATCTTAGTGCATCTCTTCATTCGCTTAAGACCTGATTGATTTGTCAAGGTAACCGATTTCAAAAATTCCTATCCAATATTCCAAAACCCAAAATAAAACAAGATATTCACAATGTTATAATATAATAAAGTATATATGAATGTGTACATGCTACCATAGAATCCACCGAAGATATCCCTCAATCACCTTATGTTTTTTTTGTTTGTTCTTGATAACAAACCCTTCCTAATTTTAATCCAAAATGAGGGTAACCTTTCTTATTTTTTTTCACTTTTTCTAAAAATTTTATCGAAATATAAAAGGCAGGCAGTTTTTGGCGAGTTGAGCTTCTTTAATCACTTGTGTTTTACCTTTCAAAGTTCCCTTTTGGAAAAAAGGTAACGCATTTTACACTGCCAATCGTAGCATATAACAGTGTCTTTGTCGAGGTTGGACCCCTCCGGGGCGTCCTTGACCCATGACCATGAAGATATGGTGTTACCAAAACTTTTGGAATTAATGAAGTGGGACCCTTTGGGGTTTTTGCTTTTATTGATTTCATTCTTTTTGCTTATTTGGCTTGGACAGGAGAATAAATTCCAATTATTGATCTTGGGTGCAATGATTCATCTGTTGTCTTCATTTATTTGGAGATCTAAGGATCAGCCTTCGTGCCTCCGGATGGGAGTGATTGCAAGGATCGATAATACAATATAATTTATCTTTTATACTTTCTTGTAATCTCAATGAAGTGCAATGATTAAGTGCTTATAAAATGTACGTAGGTACGTCTATGTAGATTTGTTGTTTGACGTTTGTGATGTGTCTTGAAGACGACGAGTGAATTTGAAACTTGAATTGAATCCCAGTAACTCATTAATACCATGTGTCCAGTCATTCTCACTCTTAGCAACACAGTATATACCGGAGTTGAGTCTTTGCTTTTGACGTGCTTCTTTTGAGGAGTCTTTATTTTTCTCTACACCATCTTGTTGATCTCTGTAATATGGTGGTATCTGTGTTCCCTCTACATAAATCGTGCCAATTTCATTAATGATATGTATCTCATCACCTAAGCGCAAATCGTCCTGCGGGAATCCATCCACTGACAAGTTTATTACTGTGTTTGTATTAAATTGATTCATCTTAGATCCAACTTTAATCTTTATATGAGATGAATGTGGTAATAACAATGGTCTAAATGATAAAGATCTGGGACAGATTGGGGTTAGTAATATCCCAGGAACCAATGGAGATACAATAGATCCACCGGCAGAAAGTGAATATGCTGTAGATCCCGTGGGCGAAGATAATACAACTCCATCTGCAATAGTTCTTGTTAAAAATGCACCATCAATATAAATATCTAAATTGGCTAAATGTGGTGCACTACCTCTATGAATAAAAATATCATTCATAGCACGACGAATTACATGTTTACTTTGTGAATTGGTATCATTCTTCACTACATGGCATTCTAGTCTTGTTCTATGTAAACATTTAGCTCTTGAACTAATTACTTTCTTAAAGATATCCTTATATTCTTCGAAAGCAAATGGTAATAAGAACCCCAACGTACCTAATGAAAAGGCTAATACGGGTGGAACTTGATGATTACCAAAATTTGATACACCATGTAAGATGGTACCATCACCACCTAAAGTGACTAAAAGATCAGTCTTTTGTACAATTTCTTGTTGGGTCCCAGTATATAACACATGAGGTCTATTGGGGTCATTATTAACAGCATGGTTAAAATCGTCAGATATCTCATCTGCCACCTCGGGATGGATAATTATATTAACCTCAGGGTATGAGTCATGTAAATGAGTTATAAAATCAACCATAGCTTTACGTGTTCCTAGCGTGAATGGTTTCTTTGTAATTAACACATTTTGTAATGGGTTATGCCATATCATTGATTGTAATTTCGAATTTGGTGCACTCACAAAGTCTGCCTTTGTACATGGTCTTAATTGAGTCACCGGTTTAATTTGAACGTTCTTGGACACCGAATACCATCTTACACTACCTTTAAATTGTAACTGGGGTACTATTTTCCAATTAAGACGTATCATGATTCCTTTGAGCAGGTGTAAACTATGATAAGTACTAAGGTTGGGTCTCTTAAAGTTGGCTCATCTCATCTCATCTCCGGTTCTTTCACGTAATAATAATTTTTCACTAACAAATATGAGTTCTTAGCAGCCGATTTTAAAAGATCCAACATGAAAAGTGTATTCCCAATTATACTTATAAAGTAAGTATGCGTGTAGTGAGTCTTAAATAGTTATATAACGTTACATAGCAACAACAGGTGAAAAAGAACGGAAAAATTGAGCAAATGGATCACTTACTAACATTTTAAAAAGATACCATTTCTTTTCTCTTCTTCTCTTAATTCAAACATAATTTGCACAGCAATGAACAGACATCCACTGGCAACGACAAAGAAGGAAAACCCATTGGCGGTTGAGAACATATCCTTTAACAAGGCCTTGGTACCATCTGAACCTAAACAGAATCCAAATAAATTAGCAATCATCATCATCCAAATGTTAATCACTGCACCAATGGCACAAACATGTCTATACCACCATTCTTGTCTAAATGGTTGGAATATCTCTGTAGCAACAATCTCTGGAATTAAAAACAAGACAATTAACCACCCCCAGAATAATAATCTTAATTGAATATCATGCCAAATGGCAACAAAGGAGAAAACCATTAGTGAGGTTAAGATACGATTTTTTGAACCACCTAATGGGATATAAATGTAACGTACCACCCATTTATTATATGAACGATGCCAAGCTCTCCAGAATGCTAAAGCACTATAATTGTTATCTACCATTCTAATCATATTTTCTGGTGTATCAATACCATCCAATAACCCCCATAATCTAAATAATCTCCATGGGATTAACAATTTTAAATAAATTAAATTCAAATTGAATAAACCAATCATGGAAATTTGGAATGGGGTATCATTTTCCCATGCCTTTGTCTTGGACACGGCAACAACATATGTGAAATGTAAGATAAATTCCATGGTTAATATAGTTAAAGCAAGACGAATTGCATATTTAATAATTCTAGTCTTATTAATTGAAGGTAAAGTGTTTTTAGTTTGATAAATGTAATCATTAAAGGTAATAATTGGACCCGCAATAAATAATGGGGTATATAACACATAAGCAATAAAACTACCCAAATTATATTCTTGAATATGATGTGGTGCAACTAATCTTGCTCTTTCATTAGTTAACAATTCAATATCATAATCATTACTATTTTCTTGAATTGTAGGTAATGAGGTTTCAGAAGAATTCATATGATGTGTTGTTGATGAACTTTCTTGAATCAAAGGATCTTCTTGATCTTTTTTAATATCATTTTTCTTTAATGTTTTAAATTGATTATCCCAACGTTCTAAATAATCCAAATTATAACTAATTAATCTTAATAATGTGAAATTAAAGAAAACATCCCAACGAGCAATGATCCCTTTGAAATTTAGATCATCAATTGGTTTCAAAAATGGCAAGATCGATCCCAATGGGACATTTCTGAAATTGTCATTGATAAACAATGTAGAAATACCATAAATCCATGTTAAAAAGGTGGCAACTTTACGTTTCCTCTTTAACAAATGGACAATAGAGAACATAACCATCATATGAGTCAAAATCCTCAAAGAATTGAATCCATGAGCGACAAATAAAAAGAATAACCCAAATATTAGATCAAATTTTAATTTAGAGATATGTGTAATAGTCAATATAAACCTTTTAATCAAGACATGTCCCAACATTAAAGACACTAATAAGACAAAATTGTCTCTAAAGAAACGATATTGAGCATCACTATTATCCACTTTTCTACCAAATAACCAACCTTTAGATAATAATCTTTCAAATTTATAATAATTAGCCACATTATTTTCATTACTTGCATTCATAGCAGCATAAAACATAGTTGGGACCACTACAGCAAATGCAATATAGTAGAATTTGAACTCCCAAGTCTTCCATCTGGATGGTTGAGTGACATTAGCAGCAATAGCATCTTTTTCCTTTGAAGAGGCTAATTTCTTTTTCTGTTGTGGTTTGATCCGGGCGTCTAGAGATTCCACCGAGAAGAATTCCTGTAATAGACCAACAAGAACTTTATAACAACCCATTTCTCGACGTGGTGGGCGACTTTCTTCCTTACCTTTCCTTCCCGTTGAAGAAGTGGTTTTGCAATACAAATCATCAATAGCCTTTTTTTCACTTTAATATTGAAATTAAAGAATCGTTGTTGCAAGGAGCTTTATATATCAAAAGATAACTTCAACAAATATCGGCAAGAAGCAACAAGAAGAAGTAAAAACTTGCAATAAAGTTTTGCTAAGAGTCCTGTTTATTACTGAAACCCCGAAGAAGGCAAGATGAGAGCTGTCACACGCAATAGGTTAATTAATAATTTATATTTGGTCACATTTCTGGTAGCTTTCTCGAGTGTAGCATTGGGTTCAATACTACCGTGTCCTGCTCACACTTTGGATGCAGAGTCTGAACGTAAAAATGATCAGAAATCTGTGGATTCCAACGAGAAGAAACAATAATATTCCATTTAATTTAATGACCTTTATTTTATTACATATAATGATATATAATATGATTCATATATTCTTTGTTAAAAATGATATTAAAAGCTTAATAAATCAATTTCTTCGTTGGCTGAAGAGTTATTGTTATTGGTATTGTTGTTGTTGTTGTTGTTGGTGGTGGCAGGCTGGGCAGATTCCAAATCACCAAAAAGATCGTCATCATCGTCATTAGTAGTATGTTGTTGTTGCGCCGGAGCAGCAGTAGGAGTAGCTGACTGCGGTTTAATAGGTTCTATATCTTTAATATCCTTTGCTGTGTTAAATAAGGAACTGAATGGATCAACTTTCTTCTGTTGTGAAGCCTGTTGAATGGCTGGGACCACAGTACTAAATTGATGCGTAGTGGTAGCAGGTGTAGCAGTAAAATCTAAAGAGTCTAGTGTGCTTGTGTTGGTGGCAGTGTTATTGGTTGTGGTTGTGGTTGGGGCAGCTACTGGCACTGAAGTTTGGAAATCTGCAAATTCATCATCATCGTCCTCATCATATTCTGCTTGTTCCAAGACTTGAGGAGATGGTGCCGTTGGTTCCTCGTCATGGAACGAAAATTTCTGTGCACCATCGACATTATCCAGTTTAGGTAAACTTCTTGGTGGTTCATCTTCATCTTCATCACTATCAAAATCTGCACTAACACTAATCCCGTGTGCTGTAGATTTAGTGAAACCAGCTCTAGGATTCATACTAGTATCAATCCCTGCAACCACACCACCAGTACCACCCATGACACCTTTATACTTATTAGCAGTCTCTCTAGCCTTCTTTCTCTCATTTCTTAATTGATCATCATCTTGTAATAAAGCAACCATGGCTTTAGCTCTATTTCTGACATTAATCCCCTGATCTCTGCCCTGAGAATCAATGTAATGGAAATCTTCTAACATCTTCACGATTCTAATACTATTTCTAGCATCATCAATAAACTTTTCAGAACCATGTTTCACTAAATATTCCAATAATTGTAAAGCTTTATAAATTTGTCTCCATTCACTCCCAGTCTTTTCAGTAAATCTCTTAAAGACCATCCCCACAATCTCTTCACGTTCACGGAAATTGAACGTCCCTTGGGCAATCTGTTCCATTAACGTCGAAGAGGTCCCCCATGGTTCATTATTAGTGGCCTCCCTGACTTTACCTTCCATTTCTGTCAAATTGAATACTGCATTTTGAGCCTTACGGAAATATTTCTTGGCGTCATAGATTGACATATTAGCCAACGTGTCTTCTAAACTCATCCTGATACTGCTTTGTAATGCGTGAGTTTGTTGTTTGTTTTTGCCTTCCCTCCTTTTAAAGGTTTAATCTTCTATGTTTGAAACTTTTTCAGATTGCTATCTCTTATTATATAGTGATGATAATTACATGGTATATATAAAAGGTACGCAAAGTGTCTACTCTGTGATCTCACCACAGGACTCAATGACAATGTCAGCTCTTGGTTGCCCCGATTGAGAACCGTAGGATTCAATGGTCTTCACAATGTCCATCCCCTTGGAGACTTCACCGAAAACAACATGTTTCCCATCCAACCAAGGACATGGAACAGTGGTAATAAAGAATTGAGATCCATTAGTGTTTGGACCTGCATTAGCCATGGATAATAAACCTGGTTTAGTATGTTTCTTGACAAAGTTTTCATCTTGGAATTTACCACCATAGATGGATTTACCACCAAACCCTTTCATGTGATCGGTATCACCACCTTGAACCATGAACTGAGGAATGATACGATGAAACGGGGTGCCTTGATAACCGAAACCTTTCTCACCGGTACAAAGGGCTCTAAAATTCTCTGCTGTCTTGGGAACTACTTCATCAAACAAGGTGAATTCAATTCTACCAATCTTGGAACCGTTGACAGTGGGTTCAAAGAACACTTTCTTGGCCATTGCCATGGATTGAGAGGAGAATAAACGACGTGAAGTAACTGTTTTGAACATCTTATAGCTGTGTGTCCTGTTCTGTTGTTTTTGGAAGGAAGGAAGTGCAAGTTGAGTCATTCAAAGACTTTTCAAATATAAAGATTATAAATCCAATTATACACAAAGTGAATTACAGAAGGAAGCTCATTTTCTGGGCCATTTGGGAATCACCACCGCAGAGTTCTGTCAAGGCCTCGACACCGCCTGCAAGGAAATGGTGGTCCTTGAAGTCGAATCCGGGAACTACAACCTCACTGATCAACAATCCATCGTCCAATTCTTCGTTCTCCAGGACGAAACTGGCTTTGTAAACACCACCGGGGACCACCCACTGACTCACTTCTCCCTTGGAAACATCATATCCAACTTTGAATGAGTGAACTTTACCATTGGGGTAAATTAACACGTATTGACCACGGCCTCTGTGTAAAGTATGAATGATGCGATTCTCATTGTAATGGAATCTTCCACGAGGTCCATCGGGAGTCAATAAGTAATAGATAAGAGTAGAGTAATTACGTTCTTCACCATGCTTGTTAGTGGTCACATATGGTGATCTATCTGTCTCTTTATAGTATCCACCTTCTGGATGTTTTAATAATTGTAATGAATCGATGATATCTTGTAATTTCTTGGTAGGTTTATCCATGGGATGGGCAATATATTTACATGGTTCCAAGGTGTCAATGACATTCACTGCATTGTCCACAGTATATGACTCGTAATTGGGCTCAGAACAGTTCATTGCCGAGCTTCTTATGTGATGGTCTCTTGATAGAGTGATGCTTATGTTGTAATAAGAGTTTTTTTCACTACTTGATTTATATTTACCACCTATGTATATATAACAGTACTTAATTACTTAAAAATATGTGTATCATGACGATGTTTCAGCAGTCTTTCTTCTCTTTACTGCAGTTTCTTCCAACTCAGTCTTTGTTTCTTCTTGTTTCTGTCTTTTATCTCCAGTGACACCGTTCACTGCACGGAAATATGGTTGACATCTCCAATATGGAACTGTCCTATAACTGCCACCCCAGGATTCCTCCAAGGGTCCCGTCTCTATCACATCTTTATCCACGTCTGAACATAATTTTGTGACAATGGCTTCCACTGGTTCAATAACTTGTGTCTCCCAGTCGTCAAAAGTGGCTTTCCCACCCATCGATGCCACTACACTTCTGATATCTGTATGATGTGATAAGAATGGTCGTAGAATCTTGAAAACATGAGATTTCATAGTCTTTCTTGAGGCAGGGGATTGAGATCCCACTTCTTTCACAATATTGAAATATTCTCTCAAGATAACATCTACTCGAGGAAATGTCTTCTCTTTATCTGTTTCATCAATGTTAAACACACCAGGATTATATAAATTACCCTCTGCACTCATCACACCATCACACCCAGTCTCTTTCAAACAACGGGTTATATCCTCCGGGTACAAGACATTCCCATTGGCAAACATCACGGTATCACTAGGTAAATTATCTCTTAAATATCGTATAATGGACCAATCTGCCAACCCAGTCTTTTGTCCCTTTTGTTCTCTTAATCGACCATGAACAGTTAAAAATTGTGCCCCGGCATCAAGAATCATCTTAGCGTAATTTAATGTCTTTTTACGATCTGGAAACACTCTAATCTTAGCTGTCACTGGTACATCTAATTTTTCGTGTAATGTTCTAATAATCTTATGAATTAAATCCCATTCTTCCATTAAAAACGATCCATAATGGCCCTTCTTTGCAATCCCTTGTGGACAGCCAAGATTTAAATCTACCGCATCACATTTATCTTGTACTAATAATGCAGTTTGTAAAACATATTCTGGATCATTACCACATATTTGAACCACTAATGGTCTATCAATCTTTTCATCACCATCTAAGGGCCCCCACATATCACGTCTATATTTTTCACTAGTGGCAAAAAGACGAGCATGTAACATTGGTGTATATGTTAACGTAGCACCATATTGACGTGAAAGTATACGCCATGCTAATTCTGAATGATCCACCATGGGAGCCAAGATTTTACTTGGTTTCCCCAATTTATTGAACAATTCTCTTCCAGTAAGTTTGGTAGCAGTCATAATACGATGTTTTCTGAGAACACTTTTGCAGGGGGAATGTCTCAAGGTAGCCCTTCCTCTCTTCTCAAACCAAGTCACTCTTCTTTGTAAGCCTTCAAGTTTCATCTCATCGCAAATTTTTCAGTCTCTAATAAGAAAAAAAAAACCGTCAAAAGACAGATTCCACATAATAAAACAAACAACATATGAACATTGACCAAATATACGTAGCTATATAAAAGACTCTTTCACTTGGCAGTTCACATTTGTTGTAATGCCATGGAACGGGATTGTAATGCTTGAGCAAATAAGATCCCCACAGACCAAACGGGACATGCACTCAACATATCAACACCAATGTGTAATATACTATGTGAGACGTTTGACGTCCTAATTAATTCTCTAATCTCTGGCATTGATAATTGGTCAAGATTGACTACTGATAGACGACGTATTCTCGATATTGTAACATCCTTTTGTCTTAAATGATCTTCAATACGATGCAATAAATGATATATCTTAATCCATAACACTTTATCTGAAATTTGTAATTGATTAGCAATTGCATTGTTATTAGTGTTCTTACCACCTTGCACAATACTTTGTAAAGTTACTTCCATAACACGTAAATATTCAGATAAGATTAAAATTGATGAAACCATACAACTTATAGAAAATACAGGCGTAGTAATAGCAATTCTCTTCGGATCAAATTCTAAAAGATTCATAATATCAATCCAAAACTCCAATATTTGTAATGCATGTTCGCATGCTTCACGTAACGTTTCCCAATCAAAATAAAATTTAGACATTTGATGATTCATACCATTCCAATCTTGTTTCCATATCTTCTTCATAATAGGTGAAATTTGAACATTTTCACGTACTTTAACAAAATGATAAAGTGGGATAATCAATCTCAACGATGGGAATGCATTAATAGTTTCAATATTATCATGATTCGGTTTAAAGATACCACCATTCTTTAAAAATAGGACTTCCCAATGTTTTAACATGGATGAGATAATCGGGATAGAATTGATTTTCCATCTTAAAAAGCTATCCTTCTTACTTAATTGTGGACGTTGTTGTGGATGGCTATTGAAATTGTTACCCCCATGAGATTTGTGATTTGGAATTCCTTGGACTGCTGTTCTCTCAATAGAAATCTTTTCATGAATAGAGAAAAGTAACGAAAGCAATGTCTTAAATGAAATTTTACAATTTAACGAATAAAATTCGGCCCCACTTGACAAATACATTAAACAATTATCATATGTACCATTACCATTTGATAATTCAATTAAAGAAAATTTAGAATCTAATTCAATATTAAATTTAACTAAATTAGCTGACCAAACTTGTGAATTGGGTGAATGATATAAAATTTCTTTATAACAAGGTAACCCACATTTCAAATCAATAGAATGGAAAATACATTCAACACCAGTTAATGATGTGAAAAAATTTGATATTATTAAAACGGTATGACATGTTCTAATTCTTGTTTGTGCCTTTATGAAATATTGGAAATCTTTCTCATATTGTACCTTGGAATGATAACGATCCTTTAATTGTTGTAAAGACATTGGATCATTTACATATTGTAAAGAATGATCACTTTCTATAGGTGGATTTAATGATTGTTCTAATGGTTCATTCAATTTAGTCAATTTCACTAATTCTACTAAAGTGGCCAATTGAATTTTCATACTCCTCGTAACATTGATATCATTACTGAATATACCAATAAATGTCAATAAGACAATGGATTGGATTGCCCACAGCGGAGTGATAGAATAATCATTATGTTGCCTCTCTAACAACTCTTTCACTTGAAACCATGCAATATTAGATAATAACACTGAATGAATAGAATGGAATGAATACAAAGCACCTACCATGGCAATAGATAATAGGAATGGATAATTTTCAATGGTTGGAATTATAGTATGTAAGTGAATAAATGGGAAGAATTTATGAAATTCATCTTGATATAAATTCACATATTTATTCAATTCTTCTGTAGTTGGTAATTGATCAGGTCTTAAATGGTTTAAACGAATGATATCATCACGATATTGATCTGTGAAGAGTACTACACGGTATTTATCGTTATTGAAATTAAAATCATTCACTAATTTCTTAGTCTGGCCCACATTTTGATGGAATGCAGCAGCTAAATTTTCGGTTGATAATTCTTTAGCAAAACCTGAAATCTCTAAATGTTTATTACAAATATCCACTTGTCTAGATTGAAATAAGTTCATCAATTCAGCTTGATCATTATGGGCTGCCCTTAAATGTTGACGTTTCACATGAGCTGGTCCATGAGACACTGGTACATGGGTATGATGTGGTAGTTGAACATTAGATGGAATTAGAGTTGGTGGTGAAAGAGAAGATGCATGATGCGGAGGAACAGATCCATGTCTTTGTTCTTGATGTGGCAAATATGAAGATGAGAAATTAATGGTAAGATGGGCATCATTTGGGTTTTCCATTATAGAGTTACCACCATGACTATTGTTCCTACTATTAGATTGATCAATCACTCTTGGACTATTATTTACTGACAATATTCGATCCGAGGTAAATGGGCTACAGTTATAAGTGGATGTAGTAGCATGCGTATTTACGCTGTTGGTTCTACCTTCATAATCTGCTGGAATATAATGTGACGGGTTTTGATTCAATGGGATATTGCTGTTGTTACCATTTGAATTCATCAATACATTACCATTATTCGAGCCATGATGATGTTCTAAATGACCACGATCAGAATAATATTGTTGGGACATCATAGTGTTTGATTTTTGTTGATTGGTGTTGTGTCCCAAAGAGTTTTGACTCATTGTATAACTATTTCTATGTGGATTATATGGTGATTTCATAGCACTTGCTGTCGATGTAATAGAAGAATGGTTTGAAATATTAGCGTGCCCGTGATGTTTATCAGGTGGGTATCGATGATTTTGCACAGTAGCGAAACCGATATCATTAAAATGTTGTGTATCTACATTATTCAAAAAATCTGTTTCAAAAGGAGCATGAGTAATAAATTTATTGAACACTCTTTCATGTTCTTTTTGAATTTCTTGTGAATGAATATCTCCACCATTAACGTTATTTATACTATGTGAGTTATGAGCATTATAATATAGACCATGGTTATTTATATTCAAATATTGATCATCTGGTTGTTTATTATGTGGTGGATTTGACACTGTTGGAACTTGAGCAGTACTTGTACGACGTGAATTATCTCTAGAAGATACAGAACTTGTTGCAGAAGAACTTGCGTTTAAACTAGATAAATTCAAGAGATTCTCATCATATTGGAAATAATCCAAATTAGTGATTGCATTAACTTCAAAATTTGGATCATTATAATTTACATTGGTATTGGTATTAGTGTTGTTACCAATATTAGCTGGATTATTTAAAAACCCACCAATACCACCTGCAGATGAACTCATTGTTAAGAAATCAGCTAAAAATGGAACACTATCAAAAGCAGCTAAATTTTCATCATGGGAATGTTTCTTTGGTTGTTTTGAATTAGGACTTTGAGGCATTTCAATTAGATGTTCTGAATTTTTGGATTGATTTTGTTGTTTATCACCATAAAAGAAGATATCTTTAAAATTTGTTATTGATTTTTTCTTATTGGTATCTAATGATAAGAAGGGGATATTTTCAATACCATTTTCATGAGCTTTATCGACTAAATCAGTCGCAGACATTTGGGGTGTGGAAAACCCAACTTGATGTGGAATCCCACTCATTAATTCTAGATCATCTTGTAATTGTTCTGAAGTTGGTTGTTCATTTTGTTGCTTGTATGTAAATGCACTTGATGCAGAAAATGATGCATGTCTTTGTCTCCTCTGAGGTGGTTGAGACGGTCTTACCACATCGGTGGAAATTGGGATCTTTGTTGCTTCAACACTTCCTGAAGTAGATGATCGATCACTAATAGGAGATTGTTCTACAAAGGTATTACTTGTATTGGAATTTGTCCGTATCTTACCCTTAGCAATATTCTTACTGTTCAATTTAGCTTGTTTCTTTTGCAATTTATCTAATTTTTTGGCTTCTCTTTCAGCTAGTTTAGCAGCCTTTTTCAATTGTGATTGTGTCTTTGCCATTGGGTTTGAAGGTGTGGGTAAGACATTTTGTTTATTTCCTTCAATCTTTATGACATGTTTGGAGGCTTCAATCTTTTCTAAAATATTTTCATCATTATGAAATTGACTTAATAAATCATGATGTTGTGAAGTACCAATTAACGTATCATGTAATTTATGTTGATGTCTAAGCACTAAATCTCTTCTAGCAAAACATCTACCACAAAAGATACATAGAAATGGTTTTTCATTAGTATGAGATCTCATATGTCTTTTCAAATGTTCTTGACGAATAAAAGCCCTTGTACAAACTTGACAAACAAACGGTCTTGACTTATTTAACATATTAACATTGATATCATCATTTGGCTCCTCTAAAAAAGGATCATTCATAGTGGTCATTTTATTAGCATCCATGTAGAGGGTTTTTTTAAAGCAAATGGTTAGATGACTCTTAATGATTTACAGAGGCAAATTTAATCCTTTTCAGTCATTATTATTTTTTTTTTTTTACCTATCCTTTTCATTATTTTCTTGTCGGTTTTTTGTCAATTTTGAGATTTGTGACAAGATCAAAGGGGAAATAACATGTGAATGTGTAAAAATGTCAGGGATTTTGTTTAAAAAGTGGAATGTTTTGTAATAAGGTATTTAAATTTGGATAAATGGGAAAGCTTGTTTGTGAGTGGGGTGTAAGTGTTAAAAGAAGTGAGAGCATGAGGGTTTCCACATAGGTGCTTGCGTAAAACTGCAACGGGTAATGGCGTAAAACTGCAACGGGTAATGGCGTAAGCCATAGAGAAGTGTCAGTTTATTTCAAACAAGTTGTCTTTTTGTTGCTGAAAACTTCATACATTATTCCCAGTACATATTAAAAGAACTATTTCTTTCCTTTTAACTTCAAAGGACCATTTCACTTAAAGATCAGCTAAAATATTCTTGTTACAACACACCTCACACTAATTCACTATAAAAACAGTCAGTCACTATGTAAGATATTCCTAAAAGATCTTAAAATAAAGTGGGAAGGTTAGGAATCAAAAAGCACCACTTTTGTCATTCCCCAATAAAAATCAAATTGCCGCCCAGGTAGTTATAATGATATTTAACCTCTCATACTAGAAATAACCAAACAGGAAAAAAGTCAATCATTTAAAAGCACCCCACCTAACTTATTTCTAGTCCCCATACGCACACAGCTCTGTGTACAGTATCATTACCCACCGTGTCATTCTCACAACCTCATATCAAACGATTCTTCGAGAACCGCCAATAAATTCAAACATTTTAAATGTCGAAAAGCAAAGGACATCAAATAAAAAGGCACCGCAAGAAACATACAAACAACAAGCAATACAACTCTGTAAAGCACGCCTGTGTTAGCCATAGTATAAATAAAAGTACATATCCAATGCAGAAGAGATTTCCAACTCCAATTTTAAGACCTTATTGGCCCTTCTTTGTCGGTGGGATATTAGTTTATTGGGGGGCATCTAAGGTCACCCAGTCCATGTTGTATACAGATAAATTCATTAACGATCCAAGAAATCCCAGGTTTAGTAGAGGTGAGAAGTTCATTGAGTTGAAGAAGGAGTGAGCCGTGGTGGTGCTTCCGCTTCTATACACTTATCTATATATATATTCTTTCTTAAATACATTAATCAATAGTATAATACAATATTTAATGGCATTATAAGATCATCTCTATTCACATATATATGTTGCATATATGAGGCGTCACGTCGTTAGCTTTCCCAAAACATCTTGGAAAATGTTAATCAAGGTCTTAGAATCTTCTAGCCCTACACAAATTCTAATCATGGTCTTATCAAATTGACATTTATATTTAGATTCATATTGACTTACATCCATCCCCAAGTAATATGGCCAAACAAGGGTTAAATTGGTACCCAATCCAGTACCTTTATACAATTTAATGTTATCATAAAATAATTGTGATTGTTCAACTGAGTTAAAAGTTAATAAGATGATCCCACCATATCCACCATGTTTCCTACATTTCACCAAATCATACACTTCTTTACCCGAATGAGGTAAACTTGGATGATAAATTTGTTTAAATTTCTCCTTATTTGGAATCAAAACATCTTGAACTAACAGCATTGTAGTCTTATTAATTCTATTATTCTTATTAATAACATCTCTCGAATTTTGTTCTAAATGTATTGCATCTTCACACCAAACTAAATCTTCAAAATCATCTCTAATAAATGTTTGAATTTCATTATACATTTTCCCCTGTGGGTTTACAATTAATGAACCCGCCATTACATCATGATCTTCTTCATTATTTGTAATATCATAATTACTAAATAATTTACCAAGGGAACTAACCATAATATCACAATATATTAAACCATCAATGTTGATAAACCCACCATTACTTTCGTCAATGATAATATTAAATCCAAATAATTCAGATAATTTTTTCAAATCGATAAGATTAATCATTTCAAATTGATTCATTAAATTGGGGGCTTCAATGAAAACAGCTAGGATTTGTTCACCAGAATGTAAAATCTCTTTCAAAAGGTTTAATCCCTTAACACCATTTGATGGGATGAAATGGAAATCATTAAATTGTGATAATAATTTAAATGTATCAGGGATACATGTCCCCAAGATTACAGTCTTTTTCTTTATTTGTGATGGTGATGAATTTGACGGTATTCTTAATCTACTATTTCTTTCATTATCCAAATATAATAAAATTCTATGTGCAAAATGAATAGCAGCCATCCCTGTGGGGAACAAATAAACATCTTTATCAAAATTAACCAAGTGATTGTGGTGATGATGAGATGAACCAAGACTTGTAGTAGATTCATTCTCTCGTGAAAATATGCCCTCTTGTGTCATAGGTTCCGCAGGAATTAAAGATTGTAAAGTGGCATTACTAACATTATTATTCGTTGTGAACTGATCAGTTGATGCCAGGGAACGATTATATTCACTTTCAAAATCACTATTTTCTGAATCATCATCATTAAAACTATGCAAACTCATTAAATTCATATTCAAAATATCATCCGTACCATCATCATCTCTACCATTTAAAGTGTCATTTTCTAAATCTACTACTTTTGTAGCAATTCTTTTCTTTATTAAACGTTTGGCTTTATCTGCCAATGTGAAATTTAAACTTCTACCGAATCTAGATTCGATGTACTCGATGGTATTATTACTTTTAGAGCCCTGCTGAGCTTCGGTGGAGTCCTGGTGTGTAGGTTTAGTCCTGGTTGATTTTTCAATGATAAATAATTCATGTAAAACATATTCTGCTACTCTACTAGAGATAATTTCCCCCGTCAATTGCCAATATTGCCACAGGAGATGGAAATATTCCTGGTTGATAAACACTACAGCGACTTTACAAACTCGTTTCCACATTCTCTCTTCATCATTTATCGGATCAGAAGTAGATAATTGTAAAATTCTTACTTTCAACCTGGGTTGGGTCGAAGTGATGGAGTTATTATTATGACATTTGATATATTCTCTAACACGTTTTGCCACAGCATAAGATGGAAACACCAGACATTTTTCATTATCTTTCGCATATTTATCAGTTAAAATATCAGTCAATCTTTGAATCATTGGATGTAATTGATACCTTGGATAACCTAAAGTTCCCTCCATTTGAGCTTTAGAGACGTCTTGCCAATGGGGTAAATTCCATGCCAAATTATGTGTTGTCTCTGGTGGGATTGGAGTATGTAATGTGTCCATACTAACTTGTGTTGGTGGTGTTGTTGTGGGGGGGGGGGGGTTGAAGATGGTTGAGAGGTGGATTTTACACATTTCAATATTTGTCTTTAATGAAAATTTATTATAGATTATTATGTAAAGAGTGTATATAAGAGATGAGAAAAGGTGTAAGGGCCCCGTTACATGATGGGTAATGGTCTGTCTTGGAAGAGCATCTTGTATCGTATCACATCTTGTAATGTAACTTTGGTGTCGTGTTTATTAAATTGTAATAACCCCAGAGGAACTTCTAAAGAGACAATCTTACCTAATAAACGTTGTTTCTTCCCGACATACAGGGTCACTCGCGACAGCACTGGATCTTCTCGATTCTCTTGTATGTCCAATAGACCAAACCTTACTTCCTCGTCGTGGTCGTCTTCACTGGAAGAAGAAGATGGTAATTCTAAATCACCTTGGATCTCTAAGATGGTTCTCCCCCAGGGAGTGAAAATCACTAAGGGTTGTTCTTCTGTGGTGGTTGCTGAGTGTAGATATTGTGACTTGGATATTGGAACGTGCATTTGTGGTTGTGCTTGGATGCTTGTAGTAACTGCCTAGCGGAATAAGAAATAATTGCATAATGAAAAGAATTGAAAAGAACAGTTACGTAAAGGAAAAGAAGGCAAAACAAGCACAAGATGGTCTGGCCATTCAATAAGAATAAGAAGAAGAAAGATTTAGTGGTGGAATACACCAAAGATTTAAATGCATTAAGTATTGACATTAAGTCATTAGAAGAGAAATTATCGACTCATCCACATTATAACTGGTATTTCAATGTGTACATAGTTCCATTGATTCTTGCATTGTTATGGTATGTGGATGGATTGAAAAATTATACCATGTGGATGGGGGTTGTTGTTGGATACGTGAGTGTCACATACGGGATATGGAAATTGATTAAATGGGAAAGACAATATTATAGAGGCAAAATATCCAAATTACGTACATTATATGATGATAAATTGAACCAATTTAAGAAAGATACGGGGTTCAATGAAGCACATTCTATGCTACAACGATTTGGTGGCGGTATGGATCAAGTTGAAGTGGTGAATGAAGAATTACAAGGGAAATATGATGAATTGGATAGATTGAAAGTTGAGATTGATAAATTAAAGGATCAAGAGGATAAGAATGCATGGTTTGATAAAGTTATTGGTGTTGTTGCCGGTGGGAATGATTTGTTGGTGAAGGTTGTGTGCCCCAAATGTCACAAATTCAATGGGTTGTACAGATATGTTAATAAACCCATTGAATACAAATGTATGGAATGTGGCCAAGAAGTTCATGAAAGGGCGGAGAGGGATGAGAAGTAACCCATATTAAAATAAAAAGTCAGATATATAAGTGCTATATACTATTTAAAACCTCTATTTGGAAAGGGACATAATGGCATTAACGATATCAGCATCATGTTGTTTTAAAGCCTTGATGGCTTGACCTCTAGAGACATTAGCTTGTTGCATGACCAATTCGATATCTTCCTTGCTCAAATCACCAGCGTCTTCATCTTCTTGAGCTTCCTCCTCCTTTGGAGTATCGTCAGCTTCAGCAGCAGCTTGCATGTCAGCTTGAATGGCTTCTGGAGACTTGTCAACAGTTTCACCAGAGATTTCGGTTTGTTGTAATTGTTGTTGAGCAGCAGCTAATCTTTGAGTGAAATCATCCTTCTTAGGTTCACCAAAGACGACATAGTTACCACCAATGGTCTTATAAACTTCAGGAGACTCAATGGCAATAATTTCATTGTTCTTCTTTCTGAATGCAACTCTAACGATCCCGCTGACTTTCTTTAAACCCAACTTGGTGATGATTTCACGGGCTTTCTTTTCGTTCTTGGAAAGAACAGTGACGTTGGCGTTGGCTGGAATTGAGGACATTATAACTTGCTTGGGTTTGTTGTGTTTGTTCTGCTTCAACGAGTGTGCAAAAGTTGCTAACAGTTTTGAAAGAAGTGAAATTTCAATGTCGACGCAACTTTTTTCTGCGTGCAAAATCTCTTTTGATACGAAATGCGAACAAGAGATATTCAACAAGGCATATATGCGTGTTATGGCTGTAGTCAGGGAAGATACAAGACAAGGGAAGGTGCGATGTGGCGGCGTGTGGTGGGGTTCAATGGCAGACGGGCAGGGTGTTTTTATCCCAGGCCACGTTGCTTCTATAGCACACGGCGTTTCAACAAACTATCCCCAGACAATGTCAGTGCGGTGATGTCCTGGATCCTCATGTCACATGCCCTGTGGATTGCCCTGTCGACTACTACTTTTGTCTCTGGTGTGTTGTATTTGGTGACATCGAGTGAGTCCGGTCAAGTTTGGACCACTAGGAAATTATCTCACTATTTGACACACTCCACAGGTGTCAAGATTTTATTTGAAGAAGCTAAATGGAAACATAATTGGACTCATGGGACCATTCAATGTCATAACGTGTATCTGTCCCGGAGACCTCCTCATGTCGATAGGAAATCCTTAGAAGGGGAACGAGATGATATCATTCAAAGAGTGAAATGGGCTTTAAATGATAATATACTGGTTCAAATGCCACATTTTAATAATGTCGACGGGACCGGATATACACAATTTGATCTCACCGTGGAGTCCTGTGAAGTGTCATTAAATTTTTGGAAATGGTTGAATGGGAAAGGAATAATTGAAAATTTATCCTTATCTGGTGTTCGTGGGATCATTGACAGAACTCATCTCCTTGATCTTAACCCAACTTCCACTTCACCATATGTCCATCATCCCGGAGACTTTGAAATTGATACATTTAAATTCTCTGATGTTTTATGTATATTGTATCAACCAAATGGATTTAGACCATTTCAAATTAGTATCTTTCAAGGACATTTATCTCAATTACGTAAACAATGGTTATTTCATGATATAATGAGGGCCAATTCCATCACTGGTACATTTGATGATTCAATGTTTATCCTACAAAGGCAATCCCCTACGACATCCCATTTCAGAATTGATAAATTAAATATTGATCATTTAAATTCTGGGACTGTAGGACCATTTGCATGGATTACAAGAGGTACAATAGATTTATCTACAAACATTTTATTTTCACATGATAATAAGATTAAATTTGATATTCAATTACAATTGAAGAATCTTAAAGCTGAAGTTCCATTCTTTAAGAATCAATTCATGACTTTGAAGAATAAAACTTTAATTAAACCTATTGTTGGGTATATTAATTCACATCGAACATATATCCCGATTCAATGTTCCCTAGAGAAACCACTCACCGATTTCAATGGTGCATGGACTCTATATGATTCAAATTTGATACAAGAATTGTCTTGGAAATGTTGGGATGCATTTGCACTTTATGTGACTGACGAGGAAAAGAAATCTGCTAGAATTAAGAAAGTAACGTTTTGGTCTGTGCAATTGTTCTTACAAGTCGTGTTGATGGCATTGGGATCCATTTCTCAATAATTTATTAATATTCTTATTTCACACTATGTATATTTCATATTTAATATTTAATTTAAAGCAAATAAAGAAACTTTAAAGGCTGCAACAAACGTAAACATACAAATATATACATACAGACAGTTATAGCAACGATGAGAAGAGGTCCCGTGGTCGGTAATGTGTTCTCTATTGCTTCTTCATATGCATTTGTGGTGGGATTAGGTAGATATTTAAATCGTAGATTGCCATCATTAAATGGACCTTGGTGGATAGAACATGACACATCTTCTTCCCCATCACTTTCCCCCTCCCCATCCCAACACAACGTGCCATTGCCAGATTTGTCACAGGATATTATTACGGTGGAGAGTGAATTATTGAATACTACTGGTGCTAAACATATTTTAAAATGGTTAGAAATGGGGAATCAATGGGTCGATACAATGGATGTGGTGATACTTTATTTAATTTGTGGGGTTTGTTTAATCTCTTTACCATTACATGATATATGGATGGCAAGAGGGAGTCATAAAGAGACTGTGATTTCTACTGCAGAGGTTGTTCAGTCATTGAAAGAATCATCTCCAATTGAAAGTGTACCCCAAAAAGAAGAGGAACAAGAAGAACAAGAAGAAGCGGAAGAGGAACAAGAAGAGAAAGAGAAGCAAGAAGAGGAAGAGGAGCAAGAAGAGGAAAGTTTTTCATCTGGTGAAGACTCTCAACCAGAAGAGCATGAAGAAGAGGAAGCACAAGAAGTGGAAGATGATAATTTACAAACGGAAAGTTCAATCAATTTAACAAATGAACCAGCCTCTCAATCCCCCTCAACCACATCCAAACCAATTACAATCCCCAAACCTGCAAAATCATCTAGTCAAGACTTAGACCAATTTAAACCAGATTTAACAAATTCTCCATCGACAGGGTCATCTTTCATTCAATTTTCACCATCAAAACCATCACAATTAAATGCTCAATTGGATACAAAAAACGCTTATTCACAACCATTTAAATTCAAATAATCGATTTAATCAATCAATCATCACTATTTTCTATTAACATAACCCATCTTCTTCTTCATAAACACTTCAAACTGGCGCTATCAATCACACATTTACTATGGAAATTTTTTTTATTACTATGAAAATTTTTTCTTTCAATATAAAATATCAGCGATGAGATGAATTTACACTGTTAAAACCAGAAGAAACAACACCCAACTCACAGTATAATCAGGAATGTCTCACCACGTATCAATGGTCCAATGGGCCAAGAGATTAGAATCTGTCTCTGGTCCCGATTTCCAAGTCCTTTTAGATCAGATTAAATCACCTGTTTATGTCGATGAAACAATCTTAAAAAGTGAATTAAGTCTGTTAGTTACCAAGATTATGAAATTATTAAGATCTAATACTACTCCTCAAGAATATTATCAAATTTGGAAAGGTTGTCATGCCGCGGTTATCATTTGTTCTTTTAATCCCTTGGTATTAGTCGCTCATGGTGGACAATTATTAACTGGTATTTTCAATAAATTGGAACAATTTACTGATTATATTAATTCTCAAACGTGGACTTTAGAATTTGAAACTTTACTTTCTACTATCGTTTCATCTTTAACCATTTTAATGGATTTAATGAGAAATAATCCAACTTTATCTCGTGAAAATTTGATTCCTAAATTGAAAGCTATTATTCCAACTTTAATTAAATTAACTGAATCTAAACCATTATTGACATTACCCGTATTGGCTAAATTATTATATAAGCATTCTACGACATTTAAACCATTTGTTAATAGATATCGTACTGTTCTGACCACCGTTCTATCCTCGGACGATAAATATAATCAATTTGATACTCATTTGAAGAAGTTAGTTTGTAAGAATTATGCTTACCTTCATTTAATTAAAGGTACTGCCAATAATCACGACAATAATAATAATAATCATTCGGCAACTTCATACCCTGATGAAAATTGGAGATTAGGTTTATTTACAATCTTAAGACAATATCAACCAGTGTTCAAATTGTTTCAAGAAATCTTAGATATGGATCAAGATGAACAATTAAAAACCTCAATAAATAATTTGCCGGGAAATGTTAACTCTAAAGATGATAAGGATAAATTATTGTTTGGTAAGCCATTAAGATTAGATCTAAATGAACCATTTAGTTTATTTGAAATTGTTAATCGTATTTACTTATTAAATGATTTATTACTTGCTTTTATTACATTACCTACACCATTTGCTATTAGAGTGCCAATTAAATTAGTTAATAATATTGCAGAAATCTTAATGAATTTAAATACTAAATACCTAACTATTAAGCGTGAAATTCGTCATGATCAAGAATTATGTACTGTCATTGAAGAAATCTTGGTTAAGATTCAATCACAAAGTGTGAAATTATGGTTAACAATGTTACAAACATATGGTAAACAATGTTTAACTTTCATTCCAAATATTATTAATTCAATGAGTGTTTTCATTCCATTTAAACCTAAAAGTAATAAATTAATTGATTTTACACGTTGTGATGAATTAAGAGCTGTGTTTGGGGATATTTTCAAATTAATTAATCTTTGTTTTATTCATTTAGGTCATCAATTTAATACAGAATTAGACTCATTGAGTAAAATGATTGAAGTTTCAATGTATTTAGTCGAGGATAAATCTTTATTGGATCCATTTTATAATTTACAAAAGAAACAAAAGATGGAACGTGGGGGGAAGGCTGGATCATCAACTCAACAAAATAATAATAAAAGTAAGAAGACAAATAAAGATACTCATGGTGCATTATCAGATTTATACACTCATGCCACCAATTTTGATATTCCAATTCAATTAAAACAATATGACGAAATTAATCAATTTTTGTTTAATATTATAAACAATTGGAAACTATCATCATCTTTACAAATTAAAATTACCAAATATGTCATTATTAAATCATTACAATATAAACAATTTTTACAAGTGATTCCAAAATCATTTATTGAATTATTAAGAATTATTGTAATTAATCCTGGATTTGAACGTGTTTCTATTTTACCTATTGCTATTTCTTTATTAAATGGTGGTTATGATGATGTATTTGATATTTTATGTCATCCAAGATTACCTGTGGGTATCATACATAACATAGTTAGATCAAATAACGCTAAAGAGTTGGATGAAGTTGAACCTGTTGAAGAAACTGTCTTGAGGGAACAAGAAGACGAAGAGTTACCAGAAAAGAAGAATGTTGAAGTTAAAGTTGGATTATTACAAAATCAAAATGACATTGAAGAAACAGTTCCGGTCACTGTTATTGATGAAACTATGGTTTTGAAAAGGGATAGAAACGATGAAGAAGATAAGAAAGATGTTAAGAAAGTTAAGATTAATGATACTGTAGAAGCCGTTGAATTTAGTAAAGATGAACCAACTACTTCAATTTCCCAAGAACCAGTGAATGTTAAAGAATCACAACAGGAAGAAGAGAGTGATGACGATGATGATGAAGAATTTGTCATTCCTGATATTGAATTAAGTGATGATGATGAAGAAGATTGAAAGGTGTAAAATAATAAATGTATTTCCTAATATATATAAAGTATATATGGGTATAAAAGATGTATAGTAAAATAAGAAGATCATAATAATTCAATAATTTTATTGACGAAATCATTTCTTGCCTCTTCACATAATGGTTTATTAGCACTTAAATAACTTCTAAATAAAATTTTGCCAATTAATGGTTCATCGACATGACCCATTGTAAAGAATTTATTTTGTTTTATATTGTAATAATAAAATTGTAAAACGTTCTTATTGTCCAATTCCATAATTAAATCATCATTAATGACTAAGGACCCCTTACGATTATAAGCCTTTCTAATATCTTGAATCCCTGTCTCAATAACATCATGAAGACCTGGATATTCATCATTTACATTATTATATTCAGGTGAATTCTTTAAAGACTTCACAATCCCACCTTCTCTAACAAAAGTTAAATTTGATTTAATAATTGGTGTCATTTTGATTAAGAATCTAACACCACCGTCCAATAATGCATTAATAATGATGGGGGACTTGACAGGATCATTTAAAGCCACCTTGACCTTCTCCTTATGTGACAGTGAGTTGTTATTGTCATCATTAATAAATGTCTTAGATAAATAATTTGAATCCAAGATCTTGGCAATAAGGGGGAAATCTTCATCAGCCATATAGATACCCAATGCATAAACTTTAAAGGTAGAAATGGGTAGCACTCTTACACCGGACCCAACAAGAGTATAATTTGTCTTGAATGGGGTAGTATCAGTGGATAATTTAATGGTATATGGTTTTAAATCCTTGTAAATGGTAATAAAATCACCATTGGAGGACTTGTTGTTGTAATATTTGTAACCTAATGCCATGGCACCCACCCCAGCACCAATGACCCACCATTTTTTACCGTTATTATTCTTTTGACGAGGTTCAGGTGGAGTCTGGATCGTATTTAATTTCATGGGTGTGGTCGAGAAATGGGCAGTTGTTAACAAACCAGCAGCGATTTTGCATGGCAATAAGCGGAAAGCACTGGGTGTACGTATCAACCTGGCAGCAGCAGTGGCAGTAATAGCAGTAGTGGTAAACATTTGGTTATTCTTGTGGGGGGGGGGGGGTCTTCTTGTTGATCCTCTTCTTTAACAGTGGGATTCACACTATAAATGTCATATTTTTCACAGTGCAAAGTGAAAAAGTTTTACCCGTTTAAAACATGGGTTATGTGGGAAGAGAAGTGGTGGTGATGTGGTCGTTGTGATGTGCTGGTGATGCCGTGGAGAACTGTAGCTAATAGGAATAGCATTGATATCAATTGGCGGTATATTCTTGGAATGGCTTGAAAAAGAATGTAAAATTTAGGTAGCAGAAGGCTCTTGTCTCTCCCGTTGCAACAGATCACTCAATGGCTGCTGTGATGCCCCATCTACACCCTGCTGCATGGACAACAACTCTTTCTTGGCAGCCTCTAACCGCTGTTTATGTTCTTGTAACAACGTTTCCACCTGCTGATGTAACTGTTCTTGTCTCTTGTCCAGCAGCTCTCTTGCCTGCTGTTTCAACTCCTCCTTTGACAATGCTTCCTTCTCTTCTTGCAATGACATTCCAATGGGCTCCTACTGCTTCTCCTTGCAGATATATGTTGCTTCTTCACAACCTGTTTATTTGTTGTGATGAGGTCTGTTTTCTTGCAAAGAAAATATTGAAATTAAAGCTGCTGAAAAGAACTTGCCACTGTAACTTTTTAACCTACAAACATATAAGCCACACACGAACAAATAACGATGCTTGAAGCTACGGTACTTTGTGTAGATAACTCACAATATGCAAGAAATGGGGATTTCCCAAGAACAAGATTCGAGGCACAAATCGATGCCATTGAATACATTTTCCAAGCTAAGAGAAATAGTAATTTAGAGAATACTTTAGCTTTAATCTCTTCTAGTGGAGAAACCACGCCACAAGTGTTATCTACTTTCACCTCACAATTTGGTAAGATTCTTGCCGGATTGAATGATACTATGATCCAGGGGAAGGGTGTTCATTTCATTGATACTATTGAAATGGCTGCTTTAACTTTAAAACATAGACAAAATAAATTACAACATCAACGTATTGTAATGTTTATATGTTCTCCATTAAGCTTACAAGATAATAAATCATTAAGTGATGTGGCTTCATTGTTAAGAGATAAGAAGATTGCTTTAGATATTATTAATTTTGGTGAAATTGATGAGAATACTACTATTTTAACTGAATTTATTGACACTTTGAATAGAAATAATACCGCGGGGGATGATTCAAAGAGTCATTTATTGACTGTAAGACCAGGTCCAAGATTATTATATGAACATATTGCCACTTCACCAATTATATTAGAGGAGAATGATGCTGCAGCTGCAGCTGCTGCAGGGCTTGGTGGAGAAACTACTAGTAATGGCGGTTTTATGGATTTTGGTGTGGATCCAGAATTAGATCCAGAATTGGCAATGGCTTTAAGATTGTCAATGGAAGAAGAACAACAGAGACAAGAACGTTTAAGACAACAAGAACAACAACAAAATGAAAACTCTAATGAAAATACAACCGATAATAATAATAATAACCAACAAGGTTAGAATAAAATTATATACCTCTAAATACGCATATATATATATTGGTTAAATATTTATAAGTATCAAAAGATCTTATAATCTTTGAGCAATCTTAATGACATCACCTAAGACACCAGCAGCAGTGACAGCAGCACCGGCACCAGCACCTTGAATGACAACAGGGTTAGTGTAACGTTTGGTCTTGATGGAAATAACATTATCAGAACCACTTAATGAAGCAAATGGATGAGAATAATCATATTTGGCAATACCCACAGAGGCTTCTTTAGTTTGTAAATCAACTTTACCAATAAATCTAAGAACTTTATTTTCCTTAGCGGCTTCTTCTTTCAATTGAGTTAATTCATTATCATATTCTGGTAATTTAGTTAAGAATTCATCAGCACTTTCAATTGATTCTAATGGTTTTGGAATTAAAGATTGTACTGGGAAAGCTTGTGGATTTTCCACTGGTAAACCAGAGATACGAGCGACAATGGTAACTTTTCTAGCAACATCTAACCCATTTAAATCATCCCTTGGATCTGGTTCAGTGTAACCTAATTGTTTAGCAGTCTTGACGACATCAGAGAATTTAATGTCATTTGGTGTAGAGGTAGAAAATTCGTTAAAGATGTAAGATAAAGTACCTGAAAAGATACCTTCAATCTTTTCTACTTCATCACCAGTTTGAATAATTTCTCTTAAGAAGGAAATGATTGGTAAACCAGCACCGACAGTAGCTTCATGATAAACTAACCCATCAGTGGTCTTACCGGCAAATAATTGATTCCAAACGGATATATCAGAAGAGAAAGCCTTCTTATTTGGAGTGGCAATAGAGATACCAGCTTCAACAATCTTTGGATAGAAATCAGCAATGTATGCACTTGAAGTGTTATCGACTAAGATTGGTGGATTTGGAGATTTCTTTAAGAATTCAATAATTTCTGGGATTGACAATTGTTTTTCATTTGGTTCAGTCAATTGTTTTTTCCAGTCATTGAATTTGATACCAGAGTAATCACGAGAGATTAAACAACCGGCAGCTTCGGCCACAAGGACAACATTGTATGTAATATCACCTTTTAAAGCGATAATTTGATCTAAGAAGGCGCCACCAACGACACCGGCACCGATAACAGCAACACTAACACTCTTTGGAGCAGCCATTTTTGTAATTGATATATCTATATTGGTTGACTGAGTATATACAAAGTAGTTGTAAAGAAGAGTCTCTTGGCAAAATGAGAGTCATCGTCTGCCTTTTAAACTTCAAATTCCACTTCTCGAACACTGTGAAAAATTTCTGGTAGGTCACGTGTGCAAAACTGTGTATTCAAGCAGTGCAATCCACGTTCCCATGGGCTGTTACTACTGTCACCGGCTGCATTCCACTACGATCACTGCTGTTGTAAGGCTTGTTTCATGCAGGGCACCACTTGTTTCCTGCTCGCCTCGATATTGTGCTGTTTAAACTCCCAAAAACATGGAATTGGTTCTTGATCACCGTTCCAAGGTTGTAATTGTAACACTGGAGTCATCGCATCAAGCATCTTGGCAGTGGTGTCTTCACATTCTTGGGCACATACAAGTGCCATTTCTCTGGTGAATTGACCGTCTTGTGATTTGTCATTAAAGGAGGACATCACTACAAGAATATCCAATTGAAACTCTTGTCTAAACTTCTCACATTCACTACGGAATTGATCAATACCTTTATATTCCTTGTATAACCATTTTAAAGATTTCACCATTGATCCAATGCCTACAGTTATTGTGGTGTTGTCATGAGTAGGGAAATTAAATTGTTTATAATCTTTACGAATTATATCTCTGACAGATAACCCTTTAATATCCTTCTTAGCCTTCTTTAAGGTTTTGAAGAAACTTTCTTGTTGTTGAGCTGTAATCAGCAATGTTACATTGTCATTCTGGGGACGATATGATTGCAATGCTTTAAGGTCTGGGGATTCCACTTTATGTTTAAAATTTGAAGTGTCTAATAATACAGCACCGTACATGAACTTAACCATATCCTTCATGGCCAATTTGTTTTGAATCTTGTCATCCCAATAATTGTAAATGAGTGATGTACAACTACCTGTCACTTGAACAATTCGTGGTGATACATCGGGATATAAACCAGAATCTTCATGATGATCAATGATTCCAACCACATCGTCAATCAATTTGGCCTCCTCGTTAACCAACTCATTATGATCCACTAATACCGCGTCAATCAAGAGCTGTTGTGCTTTCCAATTGATTAAATCTTCATGGAAATATAATAAATCTTCCGAAACATGATATTCTTCATTTAACATATATGTAATATCTTTCCTCAATTTTAAATCTTCACGAGGTATATTAATCACTGGTAACAACATCGTTAAATGGGGTTCTTGTTCTTGTTTGTATAAATAATCAAAATATGCATATGATAATGCACTAGAGACAGAATCCAAATCAGCAGATTCATTCCCACAGACAATGGTCAATCTAGAGGCAGAAGACGCCAAGGATTTGATCGGACGGGACTTGAGTAATTCTAAAAATCCACGTAATGTAGCAACAGACATTGGAAGGTTGATGTGATGTGGTTTTATGAAGTTGTAATGAAATGATAACAAAAGTTTCAAGTTGAAACTTTTTTCAATCAATTCTTCTTACAGTTTTTAATGTCACTGTGAGAGATGAGTTGTTGAAATCCCATCATTTCGATGCACTCTTACACTCTTTCTATTGCCCTACCCAGGTTACTGCAGGTTTCATCAGCCTTCAACTGAGACGAAGCCACGCTCTGCAGCTGTTCTCCTGCGGTAGTCATCACCTCATCTCACCATCTCTTGAGTTGCATACAATACATAAAAAAAACAGATATATACATAAATAAATACACACGTTAGCAATTGCAGGATACTCCAGTTGGAACACTGCCCTTCTGTTTCCAATAAAACACTCTTGAACTTCTCTTCAAACTTCTCATTGAAATTTCATTTAAATTCATTGCAACTTTTGGTTCTTTGAACAGTGTTGATTGAAAAGAAGACAACCTCCCAAAGAAGACACTCACACCCACAATGCAGGCTATACTTAAAATCAGACCTGTGAACAACAGAGTGGTATGGTCCATTGCACGTAGATGTTTAGCTACAAATCCCTCAATGGAACCTGCAGTGAAGAAAACGTTAACCTCTACGAAGACTCCATCTACCACTTCTACCACAACCAAAGTCAATCCAATATCATCCCGTCAGGACACTTCTGTGAAGGGCTATACCGTGGATTTAGCACAAAAATTAAATACAACCACGTCAAGGATGGGTACCAAGACATTAGAAGTAACCGACAGTACAGACAGTAGTACCATCCCCACACACGAGATAGATTGGTATAATTCATGGCATGGACTTGGGTCTCGTCCCTTTGATGATAAAGTACAAGAGATTTTATTACAAGAAATTGAACCAAAGGATATCGAAATCAAACCAGATGGTCTTATCTATCTTCCAGAGATTAAATATCGTAGGATCTTAAATAAGGCATTTGGTGCCGGTGGATGGGGGCTTGTCCCACGTTCTGAGACTATTGTCACTGCTAATTTGGTGACTAGAGAATACGGGTTGATTTGTCATGGACAATTAGTTGGTGTAGCAAGAGGTGAACAAGATTATTTCAATGAGACAGGGATCCCTACAGCAACGGAAGGTTGTAAGAGTAATGCTTTAATGAGATGTTGTAAAGATTTGGGGATTGGGTCTGAATTGTGGGACCCCGTGTTCATTAAATCATTTAAAGATCAATATTGCCAAGATAAATTTGTTGAACATATCACCACAAAGAAAAAGAAGAAGATTTGGTTAAGAAAGGACAGGAAAGTTGAATATCCGTATAAATAATCTCTGCCAAATGCATCCACGTGGTAATTGAACCAAGCTAATATCATGTTATCTGTATATATAAATCACCATAATTAATCAATTATATTTATTTAATAGTGAAAAAAAGTTAAATTTGTGACACTTCCAGTCGAAACATACCATTCAATATACAAACACGTACAAAATAAAGGTGAAATGTGGCTGGTTCTGGTGACTGTAGCATGTGGATACATTTCAACTACATTGCTGGCCAACCCAATTAAGTGGGGGCAAGCTAATTTCGATAGTTTACAAAAATTAGGGTGTGACAGTGATGATAGCAATGATTATAATCAATTGAGAAAATTACAATTGGGACAAATAAACTTCCTTCATACCACTGATACTCATGGTTGGTTAGGTTCTCATCCCAATCAAAGGGATTATGATGCTAATTGGGGGGATTTTATCTCCTTTGTGGAATTATTTAAACAAAATAGATTGGATCCACGTGGACAAGATTTGATTGTGGTGGATACAGGTGACAAACATGATGGGAGTGGATATAGTGATGCCACAACACCCAATGGTGTCGAGAGTACAAGAATCTTTAACGAAATGGATTATGATTTATTGACTTTAGGAAACCATGAATTATATGATAGTGAAAGGGTCGCATTAGAATATTATTCGACGGTATTATCTCCCAAATTTAAAGACAAATATGTTGCTAGTAATGTTGATTTTATTTTGGAGAATGGTGATGTGGTTCCCTTTGGTAATAAATTTGTGTATATGGAAACTCCAGTGAACCAGTTAAGAGTTTTGTGTCTTTCATTTATCTTTAATTTCCAAAATAAAAACTCTAAAGCCAAGGTAACTCCAGCAATGGATTCCTTAAATGAACCATGGTTCCAAGAGTTACTTTCAAAATATCCAGAAGATAAATTAGATATGATTGTCATCTTTGGACATATTCCTCCAAGAGATGAAGATTATCATGAATTACAAACATTACATGAATCCATGAGAACTTTGTATCCCAATTTAATTATTCAACATTTTGGTGGTCATAGTCACATTAGAGATTTTGTACAATTTGATCCAAAGGGAACATGTCTTCAAAGCGGTAGATTTGCTGAAACTGTAGGATTTTTATCAATTGATAATGTAACTAGTGAAGAACCTGAAATTTCTAGAAGTTATATTGATTTTAATAAGAAATCTTTTAAGTTTCATAGTCATAGTTCTGATTTACTTACTACGAAGGGTATTAAAGTGACAAATCGATTAAATCAATTAAGACAAAGTTTACAATTGGATGAAAAATTTGGCATGGTTCCACAAACTTATTATATGATGACAAGATCTATTGATTCTGATGATAATATTTATCATTTACTTAAATATAAAATTTTACCCACTTTAGAATCTACATTAATTCCAAATGATGAACTGGCGGATAATCGTATTATTATGTTAAACACTGGTGCTGTTAGATTTGATCTTTATAAAGGTCCATTTACTAGAGATACGGAATATAGTGTATTACCATTTGCTAATATTTGGCAATACATTAAATTGGAGAAATGGGTGGCTATTCAAATTGAAGATTATTTAAATAAACAACCTGTTATTGCCATGTTAACACCACCAGAACAAAAAATGATTCAAAATTTAATGATAATGGAAAAAAATAATCATGGACAAGATTGTCCTTTTGTAATAAATCCTAATTTAACTGAAGGTTATACAACTAATGATGATTTTGGTTGTGATGGAGATGATACACCACATAATTCACAAAGAATTTTCCCATTACCTAATGTAATTCAATCTAGTACATTACCTGATAAAGATGGTATGGGACATGAAAATGAAATTATTGATTTTATTTTCTTTAGTTTCTTAAAGGATGATATTTTAAATGCTTTAAGACAACTTGATACATCAAGATCGTATAGTGAAGAAGATATAAGAGTTTATGGTGGTAAATCTGCTAAACAATTACTTCGTGAGCATATTATTGATATTACTGAGTAAGTTATTACGAGAAGATATAATCAACCAATATTTTTGCTAAATTCATAGATATATAGCATTTGCATAATAATAATAATAAAAAGTTGTCGTATTAATTTGTGAAGGATGTATTATTGATTTTATATGTTGTTATTAAAATAATGGCGTCTAATATAATTTTTTACTTAAAGATTTAAAAATATTGTAATATATATAATAAATTTAAATTAATTAATTTACAAACCTTGTTGAGCTCTTCTTCTGTCACGTTCTTCAGCAATGGTTAACTTAATACCCTTACCCTTTGGTAAAGAGATGTATGGTTTACCTTGTTCACCAATGATGAAAACGTTGTTTAATCTAGTAACAAAAGTGTTGTCAAGAGAATCCTTAATGTGAACTAAATCGAAACCACCATCGTGTCTTTCCTTGTGAACAATAGTACCAACACGACCCAAGTTACGACCACCAGTAACGTAAACTAATTTACCAGCATCGAACTTGATGAAATCGGTAATCTTACCAGAAGCTAAATCAACCTTGACGGTGTCATTAACCTTGATGTTTGGATCTGGATATCTGATGGTTCTACCGTCGTGGGTAACAACGTATGGAACACCCTTCTTACCTAATTGAACCTTCTTAACCTTAGCTAATTTGTAAGTAGCTTCTTCATCAGTAATTCTGTGAACGGCAAATCTACCTTTAACGTCATAGACTAATCTGAAATTTTCGTTAGTGGCTTCTAAAGTGATAACGTCCATGAACCCAGTTGGGAAAGTGGTATCAGTTCTAATCTTACCGTCAACTTTAACATGACGTTCCATTAAGATAGCTTTAACTTCACGACCATTTAAAGCGTACTTTAATCTGTTTCTTAAGAAGACAATTAATGGTAAAGATTCACGCAATTTATGTGGACCAGCAGATGGTCTTGGTGCGTAACAACCAGATAATTTGTCCAATAACCAATGGTGTGGAGCTGCTAATCTTTTTAGATGCTTCTTTCTGTATTAAAAAAAATGTTTGATAGAAAATCATAATAAAATCAAGTACATTTTATATGATTTTTTTTTTAACGGTAATATGTTAGTAAAATGGGGAACATTCAATTGTATTTCAGTTATTTGATACGTATGGTGCTCTAGGGAAATTTATCTTGTACTATAATTTTTCATGGATGAGTATTTTTTTTTTCAATCTTTCTAAATATTACTGTCATATATAGTAATTTCCTAATATTATCTTAAATGTAGTGAAAATCCATATCGTATTGGTTTGGTGCAATATCGTATCAATAAAACATAGCCTGTATTAAAATTTTAACATACGGTCCTCTAGCCATCTTTCCTTAATCGGTTTGATATCTATTGTATGGTTAGTTAAAAGTAAAACCACTAAACAGGTTTAAATATATTACTTTGTTATATTGTATTGTTAGTATGGTTGTTAATTACCTTGGGATTGTGGAATTGTTGGGAAGAGCATAGGCTGTGGATGAGACTGGGAGAGTAGGTCGGTGCTGTTTGCGGCTGGTGGTGGTGGAGGGGGAGTAGCCCACCGCTCTGCCTAGCGGGCGAGTGCGAGTACTTTCCCTCTGCCATTCTGGCGGGAGGACTTCTTCCACAGGGAGGTTTGACGGCAGATGTGCCCACTGGCTGGGGGTTTCCACGGCGCCGAGGCCATTTCCCTTTTGGGACGCCTGTCTTCTAAGCGTCGGTTTCTTGAATTTTTTGGCGGCGCTGGAGCCTGCGGTGTCTGGGTGTCGCGGGCAGTCCTGGCCCCTCCGGGAAAACTGAAATGAGCAAATAGCCGCCCAGCGATGTTTTGCGGTTCGGCTCTCCAACAATGCTGGGGGTGGGGTTTCCCTGAGTCGTTTCAGGCATGCCCAACTAAAGTACTGGCTGGGGGTGATTACCGAAGAGGCCCACTGTCTGAGCTGTAAGGATCTTACTATCGAGAAATGTGTGAATACCCTTAATGAAGCGACTTCTTGTGTTTCCACATATATAAGAAAGACGGACTTATTTACTTTATAGAGCGGAAGATGACTTGAAGGTCTACTCTACTTCTTATCAAATAATTACCTTACTGCAATCCATAACAGTGGGATAACACTACAAATGGAACAAAAAGGTAAAATTGCAAAAATATTTAATATTTTATTTACAAAAGTTTGACTTCACTTCAAATTGATAATTTTCTAAAATAAAATCATACAAATCATCTAATCTTGAACAAAACTACAAGACACTTTCCAACCACATCCACACCCCAATAAGAAGGGATATCTGCCTGTAACCCGTAGTCTTATCACTAAAACACACTATATAACCCCCCATTTGAGGGTAACCCCTCCCATTTTGGAAAATTTGTTGACTGCTTTTTTTTTTTTTCTTTTTTGTTTTTTTGCCTTCTGAAATTTGTCAATCACTGCGAGTGAAATTTCCATATTGTCATCTGTATTGAATAAGATCTAAAATAAAATGTTGAATATATATATATGTGTTCAATTCCTCGTGATATAAACATAAAAATATAAGCTATAACAAAACAGGACAAACGGGAAAGATGTCTAGACAGATGGCACCTTGGGTGCCACTTTTCCAACAATCATGTAAAAATAATTTAAATGAATTACATCCCTTCACACCATTCCAATTCTCTACTGTGGAAATTACCACAAATGATGATGGTGTAGAGGAAGTCAAACCTCGTGTGAGAACAGTTGTACTCCGAGACTTCCTTTTCAATGATAAAAAGACAAATGTATTAACATTTTATACAGATTTAAGAAGTGATAAGATTAAAATTAATTTAAATCAAAGACAATTTTTTGAAAGTTGTTTTTATTTTCCTGGAACATGGGAACAATATAGACTGAGTGGTGAATGGTTTAATATTTCATTAAATGGTGATAATTATATTCCTGATAAAATTTTAGCCAAATATGGTATACTTATAAAGGAAATAATTAGATCTTCAAATAAAGATCAAATAAATTCTAATGAAATTAATGAAAATAATAATAATGATGTTAATGACAATAATGAGAATAATAATGATGGTGAAATAACGGAAATTATTTATAGATTCCCGGAAAGTGATGATTGGAATGAAGAAGTAATGAGAGAATGGAATACTTTATCAAGAGCAGCTAAATCATTATATAGAAAACCACCACCAGGTGAAATACTGACAAATGAAACAAGTTCAAAATTAGATAAAATTCAAAGAGGTGTGGATGGGGCTAAAGAAGACGCTGGTTTAGAAAATTTTGCTGTTATGTGTCTTTGTATTGATAAAGTGGATTATTTAAATCTTAAAGATGGTCGTGGTGGTGAAAGAAGATTATTTAAGAGAAGTTTTGATGCTGTCTTGGATGAAGAAGATGTACCCAACAAGAATAATGATGAAGAAGACAAGAATGAAGATCTTAATAATGAAGAAGAAGATGATGATGAGGAGGAGGACGAAGAAGAAGAAGAGGTATGTGATATACTTTCCGGCCATGAAATGTGGACAGAAGAAGAAATCTGTCCATAACTACACATCGAGGGATTAAAAAATAGACTACACATACTTGTTGATAAAATTAAATACCTCTAAACTGTTTTTCCCTTCTTTCCACTATGCCTTACTGATAAAATATGCTAAATAATAATAATAATTCTTATGATATAACTATGTATAATAGTGATTTACCTTATAAAAGAAAACTTGTATTACTATAATTAATGCACATAGATATTCCCAGTGATTAATTGGAAACAGGTGACTCCCACTTATCTACTAGGAAACTCGAAACATAACACTACATTTCCCCAGATCCATCAGGAACGGATTATCTCTTATCGCTGTCCTTATCATTACCTATCGGCTGAAGTTTCCGCATCGGGAAATTTTTTGATACTCGGTGCAAAAGTTTAAGGGCAGCTTTTGACAGTCACAATCACAGATAACTGCAACAAGACAACCGATAATGTTGTTGATCACTTAATGTGATTATCTATCTAATCTGTAATGTAACAGTGTTAATCTTTAATGCCTGTAAGATAACATATCTATATCTTATCGCTTATATTCTTGACAGTGTAATCAATCAACATAGTGAAAACTCATCAAAATAATATGCCGTCTTACCCTTTAAACACAGGTTTTCCACCACAAGAGGGAGAGCAGGGAAAACGAAATATATAAAAGGGTAGAAGGTGACACCCTTGAAAGATTTTTCACTTGGCTTCCTTATTCCCTTTATAACAATTAAATATAACAATATCATTGAACCAATAAGAGTTTCTTTTCAATATAACATAAGAAAACAAAAACAAATATTATTTATATAAACTGACAAGTCTACAAACTATCCGGTTTATTAAATATATTTAGTACTGCTATTATTATAGACATATTTTATAACTACTTATATTTGTTCACTTCTCCTCCTCCCCAAACTATGACAGTTTGTTCTTCTTATTATCCAGAAGAACCTACAAAACCTTCTGTTGTGACTTCCGCAATCCCTGGTCCAAAGGGTAAAGAAGCTTTAAAAGAATTATCAAACACTTTTGATTCAAGGTGTGCTTATTTTGTCGCTGATTATGATAAATCATGTGGTAATTATATTACAGATGTTGATGGTAATACATTTTTAGATTTATATGCACAAATTGCGTCAATTGCATTAGGTTATAATAATCCAAAATTAATTTCTTTACTTGATACAAAAGAAATGAAAAATGCTATTGTGAATAGACCTGCCATTGGTAATTTCCCATCAAGGGAATTAGATTCAGTTTTAACTAAATTGTTAAAAGTCGCACCAAAGGGACAAACAAATGTTTGGAGTGGTCTTTCTGGTGCTGATGCAAATGAATTAGCTTTTAAAGCTGCTTTCATGTATTATATGCAAAAGAAACGTGGTTCAAGAGATGCTCCATTCACTCAAGAAGAATTAACTTCTGTGATGGAAAATAAAACTCCGGGTTCCCCTAAATTAGCTGTCTTATCCTTTAAGAAGGCATTCCATGGTAGATTATTTGCTAGTGGTTCATGTACTTGTTCAAAACCGGTTCATAAACTAGATTTCCCAAGTTTTGATTGGCCTCATGCTGAATTCCCATATTATCAATATCCATTAGATGAAAATGAAGAAATTAATAAGAAAGAAGATGATAGATGTTTAAAAATTGTTGAGGATTTAATTAATAATTGGGAAATTCCAGTGGCTGCTTTATTAATTGAACCAATTCAATCTGAAGGTGGTGATAATCATGCATCAAAATATTTCTTACAAAAATTAAGAGATATTACATTAAAATATGGTGTTGTTTATATCATTGACGAAGTTCAAACTGGTGTGGGTGCAACAGGTAAGATGTGGTGTCATGAGTATGCTGATATTCAACCACCTGTTGATTTAGTTACTTTCTCTAAGAAGTTTCAAAGTGCTGGCTATTTCTTCCATGATAAAGATTTTATTCCAAATCAACCATATAGACAATTCAACACATGGTGTGGTGATCCAGCTAGAATGATTGTGGCTGGTACTATTGGTGAGGAAATTGTTTCACAGGATTTATTGAATCAAGTGACTAGAGTTGGTATTTATCTTTTCAAGAAATTAGAAGGTTTACAAACTAAATATCCAGAATTTTTTGCTAGATTAAGAGGCGTAAATAGAGGTACTTTTATTGCATGGGATTTACCATCTGGAGAACTTAGAAACACTCTTTTACAACAATTAAGATTGAATGGTTGTAATGTTGGTGGTTGTTCTGATAAATCTGTTAGATTAAGACCTAGTTTAACTTTTGAAGAAAAACATGCTGATATCTTTATTGATATCTTGGAGAACACTGTGAAAGGATTAGTTTAATTTTGCTTTTGTATTTAATGTAATAAAGTTTCCATATTTAATTTAAAAATAACTATAGCTTTTTTTTTTATCATTATTCTTATAGAAGTAATATGTATTTTAAAAATAAAATATACAAGGATATTTATTCATTCCCCAAACAATTTTTTCACTCTTTTTAATACAGAATCCTTTTCTGGATCATATGGATGGTCCTTTGATGGAATTTCTAAAATTGCTGGGAATGGACTTACAAAATTATCAATCTTAGCTCTGATAATATCAGCAATATGTTGATTAATTAACAAAATAGCAATATCTTCTCTTTCAGTGGTAAATTCATCAAATTTATTTGATATTTCTTCTAATGTAGTCTTATCATCTTTATATACAAAGAAATTTTTATCATTTGTATCTGGATTAATTTGTCCAATACCAGCTAATAATAACCCAGTTGTGGTGTCTTCGTCACCTATAACGGCTATTAGAGTTCTCTTTTCGGCCATTGTAAGTCGTGTTTGGGTGGGCTTTAATGGATGGAATGGGTATGTTTTGACAGGTTTATAGAATTTCAAAATTTGATATCATATATTTTTCAATGTTGTCATATTTTTTTTCCCATAATAAAGGAAAAAAAAAAAAGGTAATAGGAGATGACAGAGTCCGTGTTCTAAACGGTTGGTATATCGACTATGGGAAGGGTGAAGGAGGCAAGATGATTCGGTTAAGAAATGTGAATGGGATTCTTACCAGAATAAGGTATCTTCACACCACAAGGTCACTTCTTTCGGGACATAATAAATGGTCTACTATCAAACATGATAAGATGAAAAATGATTCAGAAAAGAATAAGATTGCAAACAAGTTTTCTAATCAGATTACCATTGCTGTCAGATTGAAAGATCCTCAATTGTCTACATTGATTGAGAAGGCTACTAAGAATAATGTTTCGAAGAAAGTCATTGAGAATGCCATTAAGAAAGGTGAAGGAATAACATCTCATTCAGGTGGTAGTAATATGACTATGAATATATATGAGGGGGTAGGACCTAATAGTTGCAAGATAATTATTGAAGCTTTGACAGATAATAGAAATCGTACTGTGGCATTGGTTCGAGGCCAGTTTAATAAATATGGATACAACATGACATCCAATGGATCATGTTTACATTATTTTGATAAAGTTGGCGTCGTCACTATTGGTATAGACGAAGTGGAGGATGAAGCTGGTCCTTTATTAAATGAAGAAGATGTTTGGGATAGAGTTATCGATATAGATGGGATACTAGACATTAAGAAAGTGGAGGGAGAAGAAGAAGAAGAAGAAGAAGATGCAGTGAAGCATGTGAATATAATCACCGAGCCTTCGGAGACAAACAAGATTGCCCTCAGGGTCCGTGATCTGGGGTTCTCCATCGAGAACGCCGGGATAGAATACATGGCCAAAGAGGAAACCACCGTGAACATCACCGACCCAGAAACTCAGGAGACATACCACAGGTTCATTGACGGGTTGCAATCCCTGGATGATGTTGTAAGAGTCTATACAAACGTCCAGCAGTGAATACAACCTGTCTCTCTGTTGTGTCAAATATCTTGTAAATATAACATTATATATGTGGAATCCACTATAAATAGCCCTAGAATTACCGAAAATGGCTTAAACTCACGTACTTTTACCGCTTTGGGACGCCGCTGTTGGGATCTTTACCCGAAAAGGAAATATTACCGCTTGCGGCGAACAATAGCCCGAAGATCTGAAGATTTCTTTTTTTTATTTTTTTCCTCGAGCGATTTTTTTTGTTGTTGTTGACAGCGGTTGTGACGTTTTTTTTGTCATTTTTTGTTCAGTGGTTGTTTATATTTAGATCAGTTTCACGTTGGTTCCTGACTCCCTGGAAGGCGGTTCCTGGGGTGGTTAAGACGTTGTAAAGATCCCCAGATATCATTTATATATATAGATTGTGTATTGCATTCGTTGGTGAGATTCATTCTTTGCATTTTTTATAAGGAAAAAAAGGATATATACTAGACTAGCCAACTACCTGTCTCTTTTTTATCAGTTCTTCTGGGTTGTGTGTGTGCGTGCGTTTAAGGTGGTGTAAGAATGTTATCTCGGTTGTCCTCTCTCATATCGTTGATTCTACTATCGTTATATGTCGTGGTAAGTCAAGAAGTTGGGATTAATCAAGCTGATACTGCTAATAATAATAATGACAACACTAATACCATTTCTAATGATACAGTCTCCTCCGGTGACCCCCCCTCGCAGACTGTGTCTACTATAAGTTCTATACAATCACTCACCTCACGTTCTTCCTCCTTTCCTCAAGTGGTTCTCTCATCATTATCTTCTTCTCTACCTGCTACTACATCTTGGGTGTCGACCCCTTTAACCTCTCAAGAGACTAGTTCCAATGAGTTAATTTTACCGCCAACTTCGTCATTGTCTTCCTCATCGTCACTTTTCATCTCCTCCTCTTCATCTTCCTCTCTTTTTTCCTCTTCCTTCTCCTTTCTATCTTCATCTTCATCTACTTTATCCTCTTCTACTCCATCATCCACTCAAGTTATTTCTTCTTCTTCTTCTTCTCTCGTTCCATCTACATCCCCTACATCCACATCGGAACATAGTACTTTGACGTTACAACCTTCTTCAAGTTACTACTCTTCCATCTTTGCTCCTTCTTCATCATCTTCTCAATATTCATTCTCTAACCCTTACATCTATTCTTCTTCTTCCCCTGCTACTCATACGTCATCATACTTTTATTTTCCTTCAAGTTCATACCATGAACCTTCATCTTCATCATCGTTTAGATATCTACCTTCCTTTTCTTCCTCGACATTATCTTCTATCAGATACTCTGTCTCATCATTTGATTATACTTCACACGTCCATAACCATACTTCTACTTTCTCTTCCTCTTCTTCTTCCTCTTCATCAAGTAGTGATAAAACTACATCAACATTATATGTCACTTCTTCTTCTGCGTCCTCGTCATCTTCATCTTCTGCTTCCTCTTCCTCTATCACAATAACTACTTCAACCTCTGCTAAAAGAATAATGTCATCTGACACCACTATAACAAGTGTAATACATGGTATGACTGTGTTATCTAATCATTACACAACAGTTACATTATCCCCCACTGCAACATCATCATCAACAGATAAATCAAAAGATACTATACATCATGGTCTTTCCAAAAAAAATAGAAATATCGTACTAGGTTGTTGTCTTGGTATTGGTATCCCCCTAGTCCTACTAATACTAATCATAATATATTATGTTTATATTAGATCTAAACCTGAAAGTTTTATTGATTCAGATGGTCAAATTGTCACTACATATAGTGATAATCCATTATTGAAATTTTGGCATAAAATTATTGGTACATCAGATAATGAGAATATAGTATCTACAACACAAACAACGCAAAATAATAAACATTCTCATTCTCATTCAAATTCAAATAGAAATAGTACACTCAAAAATAATATTAACATCACTGCAGATGGTACAAATAATAACAATACTACATCACCACATCATTTACATGGTACTCCATTGACTTTAGATGAAGAATTTGATGATGGAGATTATGAAATTTCAGTCACCGATTCAAATGATAATGATAATTTTAATGAAAAACCAATAGAAAATAATAATAATAATAATATTCCCTCACATGAAGATTCACCAAATAATATGTATACTAGATTTGTGGAAAGATTTGATTCAAACTCAATGAGTGGGGGTGATAGTGATCAAACTGATTCTGATCAAAGTTCACATAGAATATTAAATGTCACAAATTATTAACCAACTAACTAACATTCATTTCCTTTTTTTTTTTTTACCTCTAATAGCACATAGATAATAGCATAAATAACATATATAAATAATATATAGAGCATATTTATATATAAGTTTAATAATAGATTAAAATCCTTCAAACAATGTATCAAGTTGTTTAATTACATCAATATGTAATATTTCTCCTTTTCTTGTTATTAATGAACCCTTTTTAAACATTTCAGGTTCATTATTATAATTAATCCCACAATCTTTAAATAAGATTTCTTGTTTGTCACTACTTAAAGTACCACAAAGTTTCTGTTCTGATTCTTGTGGTGTTAAGCCACATTTTTGTATCAATTCCCAAAATGTTGTATTATATAAATTATTAATATGCGTATCGACATACCTCCAAGATAAATAATCCTTCACACAACTTAAATTTGGATACACCACACATCTAGAATCAAAAAAGGGTAAATGTTTAATATCTAATGGTGACTCAGGAAAGAATTTATTCCAAAGAAATACATAATTTGAAGTAAATAATGAACCAATTAATGTTGAAATCTTATCATTACGTCTATTGAAAAGTGTAGTATCACGTTTTAAAATAAATGAATATTCATCACTTTCACCAAAGGCTAAAATCATATCATTCTTATATTTAAGTATAACATTTTTAGCACATGCATTCATTAATTTTAATGCTCTTTCGTCATTTGGTTTGCGAAATTCATAATGTTTAGAAAATTCATGAAATTTTTTACCATCTATTCTTACAACAATGTAACAATCTGGTAATAATTTGGGGTGGGTTTCAAATTCTCTTACGTATTCAAATCTTGATTTAGCCATTGGACTGCTGGTCTTCTTGTGGGTTTATTCCTTTATAACGTTGGAAATGTCATCTCATCGCAATTTAAAGATTTCCTTTTTCGTCAAAGTTTCTCGAAGAACTTCCGGGCTGGAAATTTTGATAAATTTTGGAATTTAAAGGAAGGGGTTTCACTTTCAAGATGACACTTTTAGTCAGAGAAGGCTATGCTTACCATCACATCAGATATCATACACATACACAAGTACAGCGTATTATTAACTAATACATACAACACAATATGAGCAGAACGATCAAGGTTATTAGAAAGAAACCTAAGAGATTAGGTAAAAATATCGATCCGGTAAGTATTCAAAAATTGATTTGGACCATTGGACATTCTATGGTATTAATATGTGGTGTTTTATTCACATTAACATATTTCTTCCATGTATTATTATTTTTCAAATATAGATCTTGGAAATGGTTATTTTTAAGAGTTAATCATAATTATTCTATTATTAAGGGAACTAGATGGTATCATTCTCTATTAAGAATGTTCCCACAATTTTTATTTAGGTTTTCTTTAATTGGTGTCTTTATTGCTTCGGGTGTGACCATGTTTCAAAATTGGTCTGGATTAAAACCTACATGGTATGATCTTTTATCTGCCCCGAACTTCCAAACTACATTAATTGCCGGTTTATGGTTTTTAGGTGGTGGTAAATCCTTTTATAAATTATTACCATTTATGATAATTAGTTTTATTCATTTAAAGAATTGTAAAATTGAATTTCAACAAGTTGAAGAGAAAACATTTGATCAATTAACTTTAGAAAATAAACATATTTTACATGTATTGGCATATTCAGAAATTTTTATCCTCTTTACGTTGTTTTTAGATACTTTGCTATTGAAGACGGGGACGTCTGGATTTCTTTTTGTGTTTTATACATGTTTCTTTTGGTTAAGATTAAATTTTGCACCATATACACAAGTGACAGTATTAAGATTATTAGATAAATTAGATCCAAAGATTCCACCAAAATATAGATCATATTGGGATACATTTAGAAGATTTGTTTATATTAAGATTAAACAACTTGATACTAAACGTAAGGAGGCATCAAAACGTATGTAAAGATTGTATATTTGTATATGATAATATGTTACTTATATTTTATTATTAAAGTTTTAATATAAAAGTTATATATATATATGATAAAAGATATGATACAGATATAAGACGTTTTATATTTATTCAGCAGCAGCTCTAGTGTAAATAGCTTGAGTGGCATGCTTAGAAACTGGCTTAATAATACCTTCAGCTTCTAAATGTTTTAAAGCAACTCTGGCTAAAGAACCACCTAACTTTAATCTATCGACTAAGACAGAGACAGAAATGTATCTATAAGTTGGAACTTCCTTTAAGATTCTGTCATATTTTTCTTGATCTAAGATAACAGCGTGTTGAGCTCTGTCCTTGTGAGACTTCTTGGACCACTTCTTCTTAGACTTCTTACCACCGGCCATAGCGGCAGCAGCTTTGGCAGCTTTAGATAATTGAACTTTTGGAGGCATTTCTTACTATTCTGTGGGGAAAAGTTAAATAAATTTATAATAAATATAAATAAATTATGTTAGTAAATTTGTTTGCTTGACTGATTTCACATAGAGATAGTGTATCAAATATTGGAATTTTTAACAGGTGTATTAGCATTTTCTTATTAACCATATATTTTGTTGTTCATACTATTCAGTTGGACTTTTTAAATATTACGCTTGGATGCTCAGAGTATTATATTCAAATTTTAACCATTTCAACTATTTCTAGTCATTTATAATATGCACAAATGTTCCACAAATATACCACACTCTATTTTAACGTATACCCTCATTTATACATACGCTTAGGCTTACGGTGTTTTGTGTTTAAAAACAGACAAGTCAATATTAATTAAAATACCTTATTAAATCAGTTTATTTCAATAATATTACGTGTGAAATGGCCCATCGATTACCAAGAGGGAAGGTGTTTTGCCCAGTGTTTCCTGTGAACAGGGCGGTCTCCGGACGGGGGGCAACCAGCCCAGCGGTGACTGCTCTGTGTGGAGACAGGGAGAGTTGGTGGACGAGTTAGTGAGGCATGATTGCAAGCATCCTTCCAGGCCTGGAAGTGGTCACAAGAATTAGGCAGAGGGTTTCAGCCCTAGAAGGGAGCCAAGTGGTTTGAAGGCGGTGAGACTGCCCACGGAACAGAGGGAATCCCCTCCCCCCGCGCAAACAACAAAACAAACACCCACGCAAAAAATGTAACATTTCCATATTTCCGCTTTGGGACACCTGACAGAAAAATAAAAGCAGTCGACAAAATATTTTTAGGGATGTACGGGTGCTGTACACTCCTGCTATGCCTTCTTACAGCAATATGCAATGCTTTTTTCTTGAAGAGATCAATTTTATTCAAATACTTGTTTTAGTACAAGAGACTATGCTCTACTTTCTTTTGTATTCAATGTTTTAATAAACCGACCAGAAGGATCCATAAACTCTGTTACAATGAAACAAATACATACAGCGTATACGTGTTGATGACTCTATCGTCTATACAAATGCTTCAATCTTTTTAGGGTAGAAGTCAAAATTTGACCCGAATAAATATATGAAGCATGATGTCAATTTTTTATCCTATTTTATAGCTTCACATTAAATTTACATTCAATGATTTGATCCATAACATTGTAATACTGCATCTAGTTTCATATTTTCAAGATAGCTATATTTAATCTGTTTTTAAATTAAAAAAAAAAAACAGAATATTATTTGGCCATCATATTGCTAATTCTTGAAATTCAAGATTTGTTAACGACTTAGATAATTGAATTGGGACCATTTATAAAGGTCATGAAATAAATTCATATATTTTTCTCGAGACTTCCCCATATAATTCATCTCATTCCTTTCAAATTTGTTATGTCTACTAAATATACAAGAAACTTATATGTTAGCATATATTAGTTGTACGTTATTACCTATCTCATTGGGACTATTGTTTACGTACATATAAATTTTATCAAAAATCCTACTATTCCAAGATATCTTTTTATAGTGTTTAATCCTTACTCTTTCTTAGGGTAGTATCTCGTCAATACTTTTAGTAATATTTATAATTTTACTTTATATCCATTGGACACCCCCTTCAAATAAAATCTCTTTATCAACTGGTAAACTGTAATAACCTAACAGATTCACATCTAAATTACAGCAGCAAATGTTTCACCATTATCTATTCCCTTTTTGTCTAAACCATATTGTGTGGATATGAAAGTATATAATAATATTGTTAAGATGCGGCGCTACCAAATGTCAGAATATAAGTTGAATAATATAATAAAACATAACTAAAATATATATGTTCAATATATATGATTTAAAATATACTATACTGCTTCACTTTTACTGCTTGCCAAGTTCTTTAAAAACCTGTATACCTATTAAACTTAATATCAAGTAATTCTTCTTTTCAAAGTTCTATCGAAAAGATATAGAGATTAAAAATTGTTCAAATTAAGGATAAATTTAACCTAAAAATATATAGATATTATATGTGTATTTATAAAATGTTACTTTGTATATATATAATATTCATATATACAAAATAATCAAAATATTGCAGAAAATTTTTAAACTTCTAATCACGTTGAAGTATAAATCGACATAAATATTAGCCTCTAATTTTTATTTCTCATTCAAATCAAAACGAATACTCCGTATACTTAAAAATCATTTTTTTATGGAAGAGAGCACAACTTTTTACCTCAAATAACAAAAAACTTAATGAAGTCATTTCTGTCAATCGATTAACCTTTTGACAAAAAACAATGAACTTGCTCGAATTGGAAAAAAAAAATAGATGAACCCCGTAATTCTAATTTGGGATTGTACTACCATTAGTTTTACCTACTAAAGTACATACATATTATGTTCCTTCACAAGACGCTACAGTCCTATCGGCAGATAAACTAAATACCGAAATACAGTTTGATCTACAAAATGATTATAACAATTTGATAGAACCTGAAAGAACAATACCAACTCATAAAATCAAACATACCATAGGAGTAAAAGGTGATGACCTAATAGAAACAAATTTAAAGAAGGTAAGAATATACCATCACCAGAGAAGCCCAAATTTATTAATAAAAAATATTACTAAATGTGATATGATATAATCATTTTATTACTTTTAAGACCAATACATTTCCAAAGTAGTCATTCAATTTCTTGATAAAGCACTGAAACGTTTCAAAGAGTAATTCTTTTTCACAATTCTTCATGGTGCCAATTTTTTTATTAATTTTGTTGGTTTGCACACTGCATGTCTCTAACATTTTTGGGTGATTTTTTGGCTCACCCATACACCAAGCTCAGGAAAAAATTCCATCACAAAGGAAAGATTTAAGGACAAAATACATGATCAACATCGATGCATAAAGTAATTGAGTAAAATTCCAAAAAATATCGAATAATATCCGATATAGTGTAACGGCTATCACATCACGCTTTCACCGTGGAGACCGGGGTTCGACTCCCCGTATCGGAGTGTTTCATTTCTATTTTGCTATATTTTTTTGCGTCCACATGGAGCCCTGCTACATATAGGCAGACTGTGGTGATTATTTTTACCACTAGAGGATATAACGTACTGTAAAGAGGGTTAAATGTAAGATAGGATAT